>JAQFZE010000005.1:0-109982 GCA_034695245.1 Dicyrtomina saundersi
GGGGGGGGTAATTTCGTGGGGGTATTTAAATATAATTAAATGGAAAGAATAATAGAATGCGTGAGGGTAGGTATTTGGTACTGAGGGGGGAAGGAGAAGGATTTAAGCAGGTTTCGAGGTATAATTGAAATATTGGCAATGTTTTTTCTTAAGGAACTACTAGGATTTTTTGTATAGGAATTTATTAAGTTGTATTATGTAGGTATAGGATTTATATATTATAGTATTAAATTACAAAGCATATTCACAGTGTTATAACTACATACTTTCACAAAACACATAAGGCTCTCCGGTGAATCCTTTCGGACAGAGACATTTGAAGGAGCCGGGGACATTGTAACATTTGGCATTGATCCCACACGAGCTGACTCGTCCACACTCATTAATGTCATCACAGCTGACGAGGGGATCACCCGCATAGCCATCTCGGCACTCACACCGGAACGCACCAGGTGTATTTATACAGTCTGCATCCTTCCCACATAAACTACTAGTACTCGTTTCATTTGAAACCACTGCCGTTGTACACTCGTTCACATCTGTGTTGGCAATAGGGTTAACATATATAGAGTTGTTATAGGTTTAGGTCAATTATTCAACAAAACACAAATTAATACCTATGTAAATTATGTAATTATTATTATGATTGCGAAATTACAGTAAGCATTATACGAGTATACGGTTACAGTTACGGTTACGGTTACGATTACGATTACGGTTACGGTTACACTAATTAGTCAATTCGTTTAGTACCTATTAATAATGAATTTCATATTTTTTTTTTAAATGACAGCTACTCGTCATTTAAAATATGTATTATGACGCTAAACTATTTAAACGTCCTACTCACGAGAATGAGAGATTCATAATAATAATATTTGACATATTATCGTTCAAGAAAAAATATACGAGCCTTACATAGACAAATCAAACAAAAGAAAAAAGTTATTTTTAGTTGTGAATAAATAAAAGTAAGGTTTTTGATTAATATTTAAATCATTATTCATCTCTTTTCTTTTTGGTAAACAGAGAAGTATACGATAGTACCTACCTACGTACGGTTGAGAAGCAACTCCAAAGTAAATAAATAACCAAATATATTATGTACATAGTTATGGCGCTACATTTTAAAATGTACACATTATTATTGCTCAAGTTTAAAAAAAAAATGGCAATTTTGTAATCTGCGTATTTCTATATTCTTGTCTCATAGAATTTAAGAGAGTGTGTGTACTTTTATACAAGTCTGTATGTGTGTTTGGATTTATTATTATTACTGTGATGTGTAAGTCTCCTCACTGTTTTAGTTTCTGAGACTCCTACTGTGATTTATTTTCGGGAATGTGTTAATTATGTATTTTTAATTATGGTAAATGGGATTTTGACATGACACCACGTCTCCGTCCACAGTGGGCAATTCATTTACAAATGTAAAGTAAGGATGTTTTTTTTTTGCATCTTTCTTATATATTCTAAGTGGACAGCATGGCTCCACTCCTGCTAAATAATGTGACAAGTGGAAAAAAAGTTAGTGTCATGGAATTAGCATGAAAAGTGCTGTGTGGTGTTTTCTTGTCATAGGGTATACAGTATAGTGTAATATAGTGCACACTGCAAATAATATTTAGTGATCATATATTATATTGTGAAAAATGTGTAATGAGTCGGAGACTCTCTTAGTCTAAATGTTCTTCACAGTTGGAGTTGAAATCATGTGAAGGTACACACATAGCATATGGCATAATATTATATTATTATAGGAGCCATCTGAAAAGTAGAATTGAAAATATATAGCGACAAAAGAAGAACAGAGGCAATAACTCTTACCTGAGCACTCCTTAAATGCATCCCCTTTAAAACCTTTGGGACACGTGCAAGAGTAGGTTCCAGGAGAATTTGTACAGATCGCATTCGTTCCGCAGGCATTGGGCAGACTGCACTCATCAATGTCCACACAGCCGCCTCCGTAGGGATCACCGCTAAATCCTGCCGGACACTCGCACCGATGAGCCCCCCGTTCATTGACACATCTCGCTCCGGACCCGCAAGAGTCTCGGAAATCACATTCGTTGATGTCAACGCACTAAGACGGGAGTGATAATTGGACAAATTATAGTACCTTCATCTGTACTAATCATTATTAATGGGTGCATTATACCTAGGTCCCATCCTCTATGTTGCCACACTACTCACTATACTCATATGTGCACTTCATAAATGGACATGGGGAAAAATAAAAGTAAAGGTATATAAACTAATTCAAAAATTAAAAATTTTAATTTGGAGGCTATAGATATATTTTAATGGAGAGACTCCCAATGTGGTGCTACCTCAACTAATTAGCCGCCAGTTTGCCTCACTAATTATCCTGTTACAGTTCAGTTAGAAAGTGAGCTTGGGTCACTATGTACATGACAAGTACGGTTGATGTCATGGGAGGGAGCATTGCATTGACATGCTATTTACATTTACACTATGAGCTCTTTTGTCAAGTATACTTAATGCTAATGTAATTCAAATAGAACTACGGTTCGTTTTATTTTTTTACTTCTTCTCCTGTGACTTTGGCACTTGGTTGTTGTTGTCGTTGTCGTATTCGTTGTCATTGGTTGTGAGGCTATAGGGGAGTAGGTATAGGTATAGGCATGGAGCATGGAGTGAATGACAAGTATACTCAAGAACATTTTGCCATTTGACTATTCATTGCTATATATATGTGCTATGTCTTCATATGTAAATACGAGACATTTGTAGAAAGACTCATTAATATGTGGCGGTCTTGGTTTCATGTTAAACCAAGCGTGATTCTGAGCGTATGGCTTCGTATGGTGCATTTAAATTACCGTATAAACCAATTTCTGAGACTCTATCCCCATGCCAGATAATTCATTGGTTTTGTCTCCATAATAGTCAATTCTATGATATGGTCTGGGATGGTGTAAGATAGAGCTGTGGAGCAAGCGAGAGAACCTCTATTCTCAATAATACACCAACAACCAACGGCAACGGCAACTCAACCAGATTGACCAGTATATTCACTATATTTACAGAAATTAATTGTGTCGTCATTTATTCCCACCGTATCTGTCTTAAGCTCATGCCAGCAGTACTCTCAGTACTCCTATTTTAGTCTACATCTCCTGTTTACAATATACAAAAGGCATATCTATTTATATTATATTACACCCTCCCAATTAAAAGGGAAACAATGCTGAATGGAATTTCAGATTGCATAATGTACATTGTACAGCCTACTCTCTGCAATTATGTGGATACTTAACCTGTAGAGAGAGCTCCATGATGTACATATAAATGTTTTAAAAAAAATGCAATTTATACACGGATATTACCGTATAAGACAAATGCGGTGCAGCCTTCGAATTTTAAATGTACACACTAAATTATTCTACTAACCTATTGAACCTTAAATGTTTTCATTCTATAATTCCACTGTACTACCTATATAAACTCCATATACTTGATACTATATATCATCTTTCATAAATATACAATTTGTATGGTCATTAAATCCTTATTGCTCTATGCACAATACAAAAATTCATCCCTATTTTCCGTACTAGTCAAATCGTGTTCTTAAATTAGTCATACCTGATCATACGGATTTCCACCAAAACCTTTCGGACAGCTACAGGTATAATTTCCAGGAACGTTTTGACACAAGGCATTTTCTCCACAAGAATCTTTTAGTAGGCACTCGTCAATATCTGTTCAGAAGGGAAAAAAACATTTATTTTAGAATTAAAGTAAATATAATTATTTTAAGCCTTATTTAAGTAACAACACAATTTTAAAAAAATCTAGACCATTAGAATTCTCATTTTGCAAAATAAAAATACAATGACAGCCTTCACCATAGATACATTGAGAGTCTAAAAGTTATGCAGTTATGCTCCCTCATAGTTTGGGTCACTACTTAACATTTTAACGAGCTTTGAATTCCTTAGTCATGAAATGAAGTAGCTTCCTTGAGCATTCCGCCGCATGCTCCCATAATATTCTACGAAATGAATGCATCAATATAGAGAGCTAAATTTAGCCCTTTAGTAATCAGTACAATACAATATAATGCTAAAATAATACAGACGGATATGCATATAAATATGTGAGATTACTCAGTGTTTAGATGGCACGCTTCAAATAACAATGACTCTCATCGGTAGTTTACCATTGTGGGTAGTTAGGTAGGTAGGTAGGTACTAAAGACACCTATGCAGAATGACATATAGAATTAAACTGAGGACTATGTATAGTAGCGCGGTCTGAGAGTGTCAGAGAATGGCGTCATTCCCATATCAGCATACACGGAAAAAGGTGAGTAATAAATCAATTGAGGGAAATCTCTGTACGAAAAGACGGCGAGGGAAGAAAAAAAAATGGAAGCTTTATGACTACTGACACGGATTTCCAGTATCCTATCCAGTCAACATTCTTCACATCATCATATAGTAAATAATCACATGAATCAACAGAAATGACTCGATTTACACAGTAAAACTACTTAAACGATCAAAAACTCTACAAATTCTGAGCGTACATGCTGCCTGTCGACTGTCGACTCTGTAAAAACGGTGGGATTTTGAGAAAATATGTAATTGTACAGCTTATTATAGGATATGAAAAAAAAAGTTGATGGTATTTCCGTAGTACATATACAGTAGGACGGCATGCAGTGGCAGAAGAGGCAGTGGTGGGATAAGTATAGTATATATAGTGTACCTACATATATTACCATAGTAAAATTATGTATGCACTTGGTTGGTATGTGAGACGATAGGACGGCAGGACTAACTAGTAAAAGCATGAGACAGAACAGAGTACACAGATAAAAACACGTCGACAAGAGGATGAAACAGCATCGTATAAAACCTGACAGACCAGCTGGCCTTTAGATTATAAAATCAAAGTTGAAGTTGCATCTCATAGAAATTAATTTTATGACTTGTATAATTATTACATTACATTGCATTGTTATCGAAATAATGGAAATAAGAAGAAGAAGAAGAAGAAGAAGACACAGGAACATGAGTGCTTCACAATTTACAATATTATACTTGAGTTCCCTTTGTGTCTTACCACTTGTACAGTTGTACATACACTTGTAATCGACAATATTCTACATTGTCCGGCCTGCGAGACGACGCTATGCTATAGTGTAGTAGTCGTCTCACACAATCCCCCCAGAAAAACTGTAAATTAGTCATTGCTATAAATACATAACTAATAATATCATAGATTATTACACCATCTCATAATGTTCTTCACATTTAATCCCCACTAACAACCAACACCAAACCTGTCTCTCACATCACGTCTCCTGTTTGTCTATACATAATATCTGTACTATGCGAAGAGAAAACAAAGGTGTCTATTCTGTCTCTATGCCTGTCTATATATGAAATATACGTCCATCGCATCATTGTGTCATTGGAGGTATATGGAGATGTAAGAATAGATAAAAATCCATCTCATTCAATTGATTTTTTGTTTGTTTGTATTATCCTCCTGGCTCTCACTCTCTCTCTCTCTCTCTCCCAATAGACAGGCAGGCACTTTACACTGTACATACATACGCTCTCAGTCAGAGTCAGAGTCAAAGTCAGTCTCTCTCTCTCTCTCATCTCACTCAAATTATCCTTCACACAAGTTCCCTTTTGGAATTTTACATGTTTTCTATAAAAAAAAACGTCAAATCCGTCTAGGGTAAAAAATTCTACAAAAAATCCCTCAAATCTTTCAAAAAAGGTGAGTGCTTATAATATTTTATTATTGTTTCCTAACCTCCAACTACAAATTCCAGGCGCCACACACACACACACAAAATGAGCATCTCCAACGTCCTACGCTATTTGATTGGGCATATCGCAGAATTTTAGAATTGTCCAGAATTGATGCAACGGCAAAAAAACGAAGAAGACTAACTAAGAAGAATGAGAAGGGATTGCAAAACAATGTATATAATAGAGGTGTACAGATATGTACTACAGACCTATAAACCATCTCGATTACGTGCCAATTTTCCACTGGACGAGACGATGGAGCATCTTCTTCATATTAAACTTATTAACAATTTACAACAAAGTTGATCATGCAACGTGAGAAATACATAAGCTAAAAAAATTCCATATGTACCTACCTAGATATATGGTCATAACTCCCTCTTGCCAACACATTATAATATATAGGAAGATCCTATATATTATATTCCATTAAAATATTTTGCAGAAGAACTGAACCAGACCAGACGAGACGAGACTCATCAGAACAATTACTTAGCTGTGTCTGTCTTCCCTACTCTGTGTTTATGACTGTATAGAGAGGAAACTGGAGTTATACAGCATCATAACTACAGAAACCAGTACCAACACCAACCAAGGACCAGTTCAGTATGCTACGTCCGTTACTGACTTCTACCCGTGCCAGGTTAAATTCCCTACGGCAGCTTATCAAAGACTTCACCTTGTTAAAATGTGTACAAGGTGAAGAAGATTGGTGAGGTATTATGATCTCATTCTAATTACCTTTCCACATCTTCACAATTTTTTTTTCACAAGTATCTTCTTTCTTTCTTATTATTTTTTTTTTTAATATCCCGCCCTCCAGCATCTCTGGTTTTAATAACTTGGCAAGAAAAGCTGATTTTCAACCACAAGTCAAAGGCTTGTCGCTCTCGTCTCTAAGTTATTGCGAATTATTTGGATTTGGATTATGAATTTAAAATCCATCTTTATATTAGTTTTGTTTCCCAATGGCCTCCAGTCTTTTAACTTAACGACTAATACCCTTCTTTTTATCATGTCAATGGATGAAGATGAAGATGAGAGGAGTGCTAATGATAGTGATTTAATTTAGCGATCTCTTGTCTTTGGGGTTGGAGTTGGAATTGGAATAAAACTACTAACAATAATAATAAGTCATAGTATAATCTTCCCTCGGCGATGTACAGTCCACATAGACACTAATGATAATGATTGTAGTGACGTATAGAGACGTTTAAGCATTTCATTTGGAACTACATAATAGTAAGTAATATCTGGAAATATACACACCTTGTTAAACAATCGAGATCATAAAATGGCAAATTGTCTGCTGAATGAATTCATGAGATTAAAGACAGCATGATGTCCCAAATCCCAAACGACAACGACGAAACGAAAAACCTTAGAATATTTTATTATTATTATTACTATCATCTCCGTATTACTTTCACTAATCATGATTATTAATGAAAAATCATGAGAGAGGGAGAGAGAGACAGAGAAGACAAAATACACAGGATCAATTGTTTGTTTGTAAGATTTGCGAAATCACAATTTATTCCATTTGTTGTATTAGTATGCAAGAGGTATGTGATTAACACCTTCATAACTTCATACTAGTAGGAGCGAAGGGACTCAGTCCATGCTCCTGGTTCTGGCTATGCTATATAGCTATGTACTATATGCAACCATAACGACAACGAAAACGATAACGATAACGAGGGACGAATTGATATTGGTATTTAAAAACACAAACTTTTAAATTAAGAGATACATGGACATGTGTATGTGTTTGTGTGAGAGAGAGAGAGATACAAAAAAAATCATTTTTGGAAAGGCTCATCCTTTTAGAGCAATTAACCGTGGATCTGAAAGAAATTTATACACACGTCCATGCGGCGGCATGACTCGCTCATTAAACCAAAAGCAATGCCAACCATAATCCAAACACAAACCCAGATGATGGGAGACTATGAGCAAAGGAAACAATGCCGCTGCTATGGGTCCGTCACTATAAAGATAAAGGTCAATACGTAAAAATGCCAAAGTAGAAGAAGGGAAAAAAAAGACAATCACGTAATCATTTGTTTGACTTGACTTTGTGTGATCTACTGTCCTAAGCCGTCCTCCGCTTGCGGTATATAATATTATGCCATATAATAGTAATAAGGATAATTAAATGCTTGTAAAGATGAAGAAACTCCATTCCAATGAACAAGACATGAAGACATTGGAATTTAACTTGACAGGAAAATTAAATGGATTGGTGACACTCAAAATTTTTTTTCATAGAATTAAAACAAAGGCGGATTTATTCATGACATTGTTTGTCTGACTCTCTTTCTGACGCGGACTTGTCTGCCGTCTGCTAATTGTGAGGGAGACGACGACGACGAGTGAAATAATATTATTATTTATTATCACAATGATGATCCTCACTCTCAATGACTAAATGACTGACGACTGACGACGACGTTGAGTGAGCTGTCGGATGGAGAATGATATAATCATCTGTCCCTTTCTAATATCAGTATACACAGATGATAATTAATGCACCTTCCACTTCCACTTACGCCTCACACATCAATGAGCTCATAATTTATGAATATTTCTCTCTGTCCTGGTCCTGATCAATAATACCAATAATAATCGACCAATCCAAAACAAAAAATGCCAACTACGCTTCACACAGTGATCGTGAGTTTTCCTCAATAAATTGGTATTTTCCTCGTAGTACAATAGCAATAGCAATAACAATAATAATAGTAATTCATGTACAGTGTATTGATATGCAGGAAATATGTATGCCATTAAATGCCAATCAGTATGAATGATATGATGAGACAAGTGGGATACTTTGACTGGGATTGAACGTGTCTGTATTTTTGGCTGTTTCTATTCTTGTTTGGCCCTGTCTACACTCCCATATGTCAATACCAATATTAGCTATATAGGTATGAAGAATGAGCAAGGTCCTTATTGCAGCATCTTCAACGTAAGTGAAAATGAAAACGATAACGATATTTAGGTAGTTCGTGTGAGAATAAAGTACCGTCAAGTTTCTAATCGAGCCCCCTCTATAACCTCACTCTCTTTGGAATGAGACCCGGGTCCTATCCAATAACACCGATTTTTGTAAATAGTATTGCAAATTGAAGCTTGAAACCATTTTGAGCCTCGCAGTGTAAATGATACCCGGGCTGTAGGAAAGACCCGGACTCTACTGGGAGCTTTACGGTAAGTGTCAAGAAATTCATTGAGTTCCACAACTAATAACCTTGAGGTCTCACTACTTATGAGTCAATTTTTCCCCATTCATGTGTCTGTACGGTTTATCCTACTCGCCAATTAGATATAATAATACTATTATACAGAACCACGTCTTTACAAATAGATAGAGGCTCCCCATGCATGTGTGTACATACTAACGAGAGATGCACAATAAAGTCAAGTGCAGAGCGACTTAAGAATTCAAGCCGCATCTCAATGTGCTAATGCATTACAGGACTGGGTGAAATTACGACCAGCGCTCATTATGATCATGACTGCGACATGTTATTGTAAAGTAATTAAACATGAACATCTTCATAATCAGAATGCATATGGGCTCTAAATTTACCTTGAGTTTAGCATATAACATCATCATCGATATACCGTTGCCGTTATGTGGAGAGTAGTCGTGTAAACTACTCACTCAGAGCACTCAGTGCTATATACCGCCATCAAATTGGAGGTAAGTAAGGTACTAGTAATGAATTACCATTATGAAATATCAGTACTACAATATCAGCTCATAGCGCACGTACACACACTGAATAATAGAAAAGGAGAGAGGGGAAAAAACATAAGGAATGTGTCTGACTAGAGAATATAAAATAATTACTTTATTTGCTGGAAGTTTTTAGAGTTTTCATTTTTCCCTATCATTTTTTCCCCCTCACATGGTAAGTCCATGGAAGATCGTATATAACGAATTGAATGCAACCTTTACAGATTATGTGATGAGATAAGATTATGTTTTTTGAGCATTCAGTAATTTTCATTAGATCATTTGTAGTTGAATTGAAATTCAATGAAAGGGTTATAGTTGACCAAGCAATCCATTCATCTATCACTCCACCGCATCATCAGATCGTCGTGATGATGATTATGATATCATCATCTAGTATTTTTAATTAATGACAAACACATTTTTTCGTTGAAAAAAAATTAATTACTTCTCTCTCTCTCTCCCTCTCTTTGTGCACCTTACATGTTATGTACACAGAGGAATTTCCACATTCTGCACTTGTACAGTTTTACCTACACACCTACTTCATTTCTGATGATCATGACTACCGAGGATGAGGCTATGATAATGCAATGACGCCTTTGCTCTTGAAGTGAAGATGAATGGCGCATCAATTTCTGAGTCAAACATCAAATTCAAATTCAAATTCAAATTCCAAACTATCACTTAATAACAATTTAATTTAATGCACACACAAAACAAAAACAATATTGAATTTGAATGTTGGACCGGACTCTTGACGTTCCTCTCTCTCTCTCTTGTGATCTTCAACAAAAACTAATAGATGAATTTAATAACTTGAGAGAACTAACGAGGAGTTAAGAGGACAAATGATTATTTTTTTAAATAAATAATTATAATGCTCATGTCTGTGAAGTGACGAGAAGTCCTGTGTGTTCTCCTTCTCAGCTTCATAAAGTATCTTCTTTTCCTCATGGATCTCCTCCAGTCTACATACCGCAGTAGTATAGGACGACCCTCATGAATATTAAAATGTAAATGTCCATTATCTCAAAGATTGCTTCTGAGTTTAACTTTTTTCTCTGTAAGGATAATTACCACTATTGCTATTACTTCCATGATAATATATTATGAGGCTACACTCCGCCCGTCTCTCTCTCTCTCTCTCTCTCACGTCAGTGTCAGTAGTCAGTCTACTTGTATGATGTATGTACTACAAATAATGCCAGGTCCCGGTACCTCCCTGCCCATCTGCTATGCTAATAATGCAGCGGTCATGATGATATGATGACTGACTGCGAGATCCATACGGGATTGTTTCAATTATTTTATTTGCAAAACGTAGATTTGTTATTACGGTAATAATTATTCAGCTAAACATTTTAAAACGGGACTCGCCATTTGTTGATAGTAATAGTGATAGTAAAGTTTAAAATACCTACTAAAAACCCAGACAGTGTGTAATTATGTACCGGCACCGGCGTGTAGTATTTCCTATACTAATCTTAAGCCGGAGGATGACTATAGATACATATAATAGTTTAATAGTTTTTTTTTCGGGACCGGTTTTATTACACATACTAATAGTAAAATGGACTTAATTTCCGTTTCTATTCTCCCTCATTCACTCACTACCTCACTCACTCACTCACTCACTCACGACACAATGAGCTTAAATCATAGAAAATTCAATAAAAATGAGCAGACCATAACAACTATAATATGTGTGTGTAGCCATAAGCATTCAAGAATTAAAAGAAACATTTCAATTAAAGACTTACGATTATATAGTTTCTCGAGTTTAAAAAAAAAGTTTAAATTTTCAATATTCAGAACGTGTAGGTAGTTCTAATATTTACAGAGGGAAATTTAAAAATGTTGTAAAAAATAATTCAGCAGGTAATAAAAAAGAGTTAAGGCAGTATGAATGAGTATAGTGTATACATATTACATTTTCATTTATATTACATTGGCTTTAGTTTTGGTTTTTATTTTGGATACAAAAATCGGATAATAGATTCCGGAAATGTTAAATTTTCTAAAGGGAAGTTTCTAGCACCCATTAAATACTAGTCCATGACTATTCCTATTATTTTTGTACATAATGTGGATCTTCGAAAAGTGAAGAGTGGAAAAACAAGAGGATGACTAACTAAGAGCCTAATCGTATACAGAGTGTAGACTATACCAAATGGACACAGACACATATATAGACAGAGAGAAAACAGAGAGTGGTATATGCTCAAGTAAACGCTCCGCACACCAACACCAAGACCAACACCAACAGAAACACCAACACCAAGGCATGTTTAAGTGCATAAGTACATAATCTGACGTTGATGTGGATGTTGTGGGTGTACAGAAAATAATGATTCAGCTTCAGAGAATACTTCATGTGTGATGCGGTGAGCCCATGCATGAATTCCTTTACAGAGTGAGAGGGAAAAAAACGAGCTCCTCGTATGCATTCATTTGGCACATACATACAGTGTTGTACATAGAACATACGGCGTGCACCTGAGCGTCAGATGAATTCGAAGTAGACGTAAGAAGTAGAAGCTCATCAATTATAAATAAATTTACCCAAGGAACCTTCAGCAAACTACAAACAGAAAGAGATAAAGCTCTATACCTTCCCTATACCATATGGATTACAATTAGGCATTACATTTCTTACACTTTGTGTGTCTCTCCAATTGCAATTGCGGCGAAAAAATGTGTTATTTACACACACACACACACGGGTAGAAAAAAAAATTGAGAACTTGAATTTTTTCTTTTTTACTTTATTCTTAATGAACTTGCGAAAAATCTTGCCAAATAAAAATACCTTACGTTCAATTACGGAGGATGAATCACATGCACGGCGGCGGCGAGAGGATTATCAGGAAACAAGCTTTCAAGTTTCCACTGGACTATGTGTGTAAGTGTGTATAGAAAAAATAAATAAAACTCTCAAAAATTTTCTTTCCTCATCTTCTGTCACGATTTTTCAGATAATCTTTTGGACTGGTACTGGTAAAGTGCAAGTGTATATCCGTAGTGTGTAGATTCACATACAAACATACACCTTTACTATAATAATAATAATAATGCTTTATGGTATGTATGTTAATTGTGAAGGTCCCTATGTTTATCATTAGAATTTGACGGAAAATGTAAATAAAAATGAGCGCTAAATGCACTAAAATTCCACGTTTTAAACATGTCTTATAATTAGCTCTAATGCTATACACTCATCTGTCTGTGCTGATTTGCAGTGAGAGAGGGAAGATCCTTTACGCTCATCCATTGTATCTATGGTATATGTCAGTATATTATAATTATATGTATATGTGCGCAATCTGCATGAGATGAGAATCCTTCAATGGTAATACTTTACAACGTTTCCTACTTAAATGAAAATCATTGTTGATTTTGGTGAAGTTCAAATATCTATAAAAAAAAATAAATAAATAACTGATTGTTTGTAAAAGTGTTTAGTTTACCTGTGCACTTGACTTCTCCGTCACCCTCAAAGCCAGGCATACATTTGCAAACAAAATGAGCTGGTAAATTGCAACATTCCGCATTCTTGACACATCTGGCACGGAGAGTTGGGTTGTCGCACTCGTTAATATCTGTAAAAAAAAATAATTTTATTTGCAAATTAAATATTTGTTCCCGTTATTTTCACATTAAAAAGTATATGGAAGAAGAAAAAAAGATTTTTTAATTGCTCCGTCTGACTCAGTGTCTCTTTGTACGAACATTGTTTTATTTGTTACGATGCCAAAAGGGGCTATTAAAATTGTAGGTCCATTCATATTCATAGTCATACATACTAGGAGTAAACTCCTTGATAAAAGAAGTGCATTATAGCACAGGAGTTAATAGTCCCAGTAAATAGTAAGAGTAGTGCCCGAAATGTATTTAAAGATATCTGTGGGTATCTGTTTATTTTACTATTATTATCATTATCATTATTACAGCTACTCCACATGGAGATATGACACGACAAAGTAAAAGGGTTGATGTTGATGTTGATGTTGGCGTTGATAGTGAATGGAAGGTCCATTTAAATTCTAATTCTTATTTTTAATTTTAATTCTAATTTTAATTTTCGTATTCAATAGAAGTGTGTTCTGACGATGAGTAGAATGTAATGATGTTTTTCTTATTGTTTTAAACATGTTTGGGAAATCTGTGTATACTTATAAGATCGGTTGTAGGAATGAAAGAGTATAGTGACTCGAGAAAAAAAAATTCCACCTAATTTATCATGATTGATGACTGGTTGATCGAGAGGTGCAGCGCGACGCGGCGGCACATTATTATATTCTATATATTATTATTATTATTGTAGGACCGGCTCTAAATAACTTCTGGGCTGATTGGCATTAATCTGCGGCTACCACATTCAATCATAAAATATGTATACTGTATGGAAGGAGAAGGAGAGTTACAGGCACAGGAGGTACTGGTAGGACAGGACGAGGTATGCTTTTCCTTGCTGGCAGCAGCCCACTATTGTAGGAGTATTAGATATAATGTTCGTAGATAATATAATAATTATATACGCGGTTAATTTTTGTCAGACTCTCTGGTCTCACACCATGAAGATGAATGGCTCTCAAGTTGAGGAATGAGGTCAGCTGTGTCAAATAAGGAAAAAGGGAAACTCATGTCATAGTTTTGATTGTTTCTTTTCCAAACTCTGCCTGTCTCCCTCCTCATCCTTTCCCTGGCTCTGGCTCATTCTCCTTCTCCTTGCTATAGTATACAGATTCAGTAATAGGTATAGATACTAACGCGCTAATAACGTTCAGTTTTGGTATGGCTATGTTTTGTCTTGCTTTTTGACTCTGACTCTGACTCGGGCTATCAATCCATATGTACATTTGTGTCTGAATTGAGGTGCGAGTAAAATATTATGTTGGTCGTGAAAGTGTGTAGGTTGTCCGATGGTTGATGTTTATTTAAACGGTGAAGGTGACGAAAATCAAAATGACTAAAAAATTCTGCTCCTGGAGCATCACTCATTCAACCATAAGTTTCTCTATATTATGCACTACTGATATATGATTGTGTATAGTGAGTCCTGTCCACTGCGCATTATTGTAAATGGGAAAAAGATGGACTTGTTGGAGATTCATATCCAACATAATAATCATAATCATAATAATATGTGCATCCACACTAAAAGTCAACAGTCCACACACCACACACTCACTCATGGGAGGCACTTTGGAATTTAATAGAAACAAGTAAACTGACAAGTATTATTAAACTTGCAAATGTCAAATTTTCCATTTTCACCCATTGTTTCTCTTCCCTTCCAAAGAGCACCGCAGCTCCTTTTTTTCCCATCAACCATAAATGCTAACTACCCTAAAGAGTTTCTTCTTCTTCGTCTTCGTATTCTTCTTCGTATTATTCTCCTCAAAAAGAATACCAAACACCAAACAAAATTACATACATGTACATATCCCAGTAGAACTCTCAAGTAGTCAAGAGTGTCCTAATGTGGTTGGTGAGGTACATATAGCATCTGCTTCGTTTTCATACTATGCACATCTCGTTCTGGTTCTGACTCTGTAATGCTGCTGCTGCTGCTGCTACTGCTCGTTTTGGCAGCAGGGAGTGTGTGTAAAATTCTCAACCCAAAGTATTTACACAAATAAGCTATTACACTGATTACATCAACGATCAACATGACAGGACAGAGGAGAGTACAAGAAAGTGTAGTAACAGCTTTAGCAGTCTTTATATTTTTCTTATATTTTTTTTTCATATTTCCCATGTTTATTAAACGGTTTACTTACAAATGGAAAATGAAAGAGGGTCGAACGAAGAAGAAGACGAAGACGAAGAAGACTAAGAAGAAGAAGGGAGAATAAAAAAAAATAAAACAAAACACATCGACGAGAGATGACAGAAAAATTGGTGGCTAGGGTAAAACAAAAACCAATATTCATATATTATTATTGGTTCGTGGTTAAGCTGTATCTCGTCCTGTGTTGAGCCGAGCTGGGTAAAAACATATAAGAGTTGAAAGAACATCAACATGGAATTTCTTGATCAGTCCAATTGCATGATCAAAATGAACCAAAATGAAAATTAGTGCATCCCAATACACAAACCGCAATTTTCTCTCCCACAAATCTATCATTGGGATTAGGATGCACCTCATGTCACGTGGTGGAGTTCAAGTGGAAAGTCCTGAGAGTCCTATAATAATATGTCCAGAGCCATAGTCTATAATAAAGTCTATTGACAGTTACGTCTTCGTATATACACACAAGTTGCATTTTACATTATTGCAAGCTGCATTCTTTTCTATACACGTCTGTTTTTTTAAAGGTAGGAGCCCACTCCTTCAGTCATACATCCCACAGTTAAATTTGAAGTTGTGTTGGAATATATTTTGTTATTATTTTGTAAATCCCGTCCGTTGTCCTACCACATATGTCAATATCACGACTCCGACACCGACAACGACTTCAAATGTGATAGATAACAATCTATGCATGTTATTTTTTTTGTTCGTTCGTTCGTTCAAGTAATTTTTAAATATGTATAATATATTTACTCACTCCTTGTCGTCGTTGTGTCGTCGTTTTGCACAAAATTTTTAGGATGATGACTGTCAAGATTCCAAGAGGCTCAAAAACTCCGACTCAAGCATAATAAATCATAATCGTAATTTGCGAGTCAAGTTGGCCGTTGGCGGACATTGTATAGTATTTTTGTATTTTCAAGTTATAATTATCATATATAGTATAAACACTTTGGTGAGGTTACATATATAGCAAACGGCAAACGACCACGACCACGACATTAGAGAGTCAGCGACTAAAGTGAGTTCAGTGTCAGTGGACGCGAGAGAGTGATGCATTATTTTCCTTCCATGCTAGATACATGTACTATATGTAGGTAGGTAGGTAGTTGTAAAATTTATTTATGTAATTCATTAAAAAAAAAAAAATCTTAAAAAATATATATAATATTATATCATGTGGAATAATCTACCTCACCCTCTCTGTCTCGCTCCGTGTGTGACCATTAAAGGGTGGATCTGGTAATAGTAATGACTCGGAAAATGTTTTGGGTAGGTGTACGGAATGAGCTGACTGAGTGAGCGAGTCTCTCAACTAAACAACTAAACGGTAGAGTTCAGTTACGTGAATTAGTTTAGACTTTCAAAACAGAAAGATATGTAAAATACGTTAAAATATATATAATAGTATACGCCGTCAAACAAAAATGTATGCAGTTATTAGGAGACATAGGAGAGACTCACACAACCAAGCGAGGAATGGCATACAAGAAATATAAGAAAAAAAAAGGACTAGGATGGTCTTTTTGGTTGTGTGTGCAAGGGTTTTTTTTTTTGCACATATGTGCTATACATTTTTGCCATATTACTAATTATTCATTTCACGTAATGTCAGTGTAGTATCATAATCATAATCATAGAGTGGCTTTTGTATCATTATCCATCTAACAATAAATGCTCATGCTGTTTCCATCTATCTATCCTCTCATCCTATAAATTTCCATGCTCTGTACATATGATATCTGTACGGAGTCTACACAGGGAAGAGAGTCAAGATGACTCAGAAATGGGGAGAGAGATTAAATAAATCATAGAGTAATGATGAAATCTAACGCACTGTCTCCCGTCTCCTCAGTGCAGTGTACAGGTACAGTACGTGAGGAGATAGACTATTCACTTGAAACCATACGTTATTCTTCAAATTTTGTTTGAGCATCATTTCTTTTCTTGTAAAGGTATATTAGTCCTTTTTTTCCCATTTTTCTACTCCTAACTATCATAGTATATATTTTCACCTGAAAAATATTTTTCATTTTAAGATAAGGATGAGATATGAAATGAATACAAAACACAAACTAAGTTACTATATACATACAATCCACAATCATTTAATGTAAATAAGTAGCTACATTGTGTAGTCTACACACCACCTACTTGGATGGGAGTATGTGAGTATGTGAGAAAGACAAGGAACGGATGTTCTTGCAATTGGCAGTTTGTTGCAATATAATACAGCTATTGTCTCCACTTAAAAACATCTTTATTCCCTTTAAAATGTTGCACATTCCTTTTTGACACTTGACGTAGGTAGGTACATTACGTAGTACAATTCAATTTACAGTTTACACTCTTATTATGCTTTGTTACATTTAAATGTTCAACACGGGATTTTTGTCTTCTTCGTTGTAGTATCTCCTAAAATAAAACTTTGAATTTGAACTTAGGTAAAATACATAGGTACTGTACATATTTTGAAATTACGACGCATATGCCCCTTTGCATTCAATGTGCGTAGCGGCTGTACAGATAGCATATATAATAAGTAAGTACGCTCTGCGACAAATGGTAGCTACTATACGCTCCCTCCTAGCCACCACAAAATCCTAATAGTAATTACTGTAATAATAGGAATAGCTAATAGTAATAGACATAGCATACACAGCATGGAAATTGCAATTACAATTAGTTTTGGTAAGGTCTTATAAGGTGACGGGAAATAGGACAATTTTGCAATCATACTATACAAGTCTTGAGCTTTAGCTTTAAAAAGCTTTTAGAATTGGATTTAGCACTCTTGGTTTCAATTTTACTTGATGCACATGTACATAATATCAGTGTAGGTATGTACCCCCATACATAGGACCAGGTAGCCAAACCAACTGAGTTAAATCAGTACATACAAGTATTCACCCAGCTCTCATTATTATTTGATATTTTTTTTTGTATTCTTCTTCGACACATACATATAATTCTTCACACGGAGCAGGAGGCAATAAGAAAAAAAAAATGATTTCAATTGAGGCAAAACAGAGCAGCCATTGAGTGTGGAGTTGTTGTTGTGTGTGTGTTGTTGTGAGTATTCTTAAAAGTCTGTTGCACTGTAAGTAAATACAAATAGGACTCTCACTCACATCCATTGTGTTCAAGGAACGGGATGGGATATTATTAATATTATATACCTACACATAATGTAGCTCACTATATGAGCCCGAGCAGACACAAGTAGGTACGTACATACAAAGTTACTCCTCATAAATTTTGCACTCGTGGCTTGAGAAGAACTTATCATGGTTTCTTATCATTGGCTTGAGCATGACCCTCATTTTTCATTTTTCACTCTGCCTTGTGAGTTGAGATAGAGAGAGAGAGAGAGAGACTGAATGTGAGAGATACTGACTGAGTCTCTTTAAGCTATGCAAAGTTTTGCAATTTCCACCATCTGATTCTGATATACATTTCTGATACACACCCTGGCGTCTCCTCATAAAGTTCATATACTTACTGTACTAGAGTCATACTAATCATAATATTTATGCCATGTGAACTATGAGCTACATACATATGCCCCGCACACACTACTACGTAAGTACATCTGTCCTCAGTCTATGGGAATATAATCTTGAGAGCATTACTGAGGTATCACTGTATCCTCAGCACTGACTATAGTACTATAGTTACGATCCGGAGGGAGTGCTTATGCATGGAAGTTTACTGTACACCTTGTATTTTTATAGAAGCTTATCCCCATATGCATAGTGTGCTCTTATTAATTTTGACTATTATTGACTATTGTTCACTCTCACATTTTACTATCATGTGCAAGTCCACGTCTTCACAGCTATCATACTCAAGTGATATGACAATCATTTAGATTGGATTTGATTGGGTTGGACAAGTAAGCAATTACGGAGCATATGTATGAACCACCTACCTAGGTATGGGTATATAGCTCACATGTGCAGTATGGTTTTATTGCTCAAGATGTCCCTATGGAGTATGTAGGTGATTGTAAAATTTGTAGGGGTGTGTATGTTGAATGTTGAATAGTGGCTCTTGAGCTCTTGTACCTACTTTCCTTAACAATGAAAATAAATCACAGCTTAGACATAGGCACATGCCCATATGCTGTGTTATATGCAGTCGTATCCCTATAGACTATAGACAGTAGACTGTAGGTACATGAGTGGGTTCTACATTATGGGAAGCTTCTCTTGCTCTGTTTACCATTTACTCCACGCACTCAAGGACTCAAGGTGATTCGACTAAATTTCAATTTTGTCCCAAATCAATTCTCTTTCTCTCTAAAAGTAAAAATTGATGTGAAATTACTCATAGAAAAACTCAAAAGTCAAAAAATGACAAGAATCTCTCTAGGAAGGCGCATATTATAATTTGAGAATGTTTTTAAAGTTTTAATTTCAAAGTACTACATATAGGTATGTACCTATAGGGATAGTGTATTGTAAAAATTCTTATCAGTCATGACGCATGAGGCTAAGAGACTCTCTGGTCTCTGACTGACTGAGGAGGGAACTAATTGAGACTAAAGTGAATGCATATACGAGTCATATGCACCTACATTAGCATTTCTGCCTTCTGCACCTAATTGTAATCTTAGCACCTGTCTGAAAAGTGTACACGCACTATAATGTCCATATAATTTAATGACTTCCCAAATTAATAAAGTCTGTTTTTTCTTCCCTCTCCTATATGCATTGGTAATAATACTAGTATTATTTAATGTGCCACTCTCAGTCATTGGGATGTGGACTGTAGACAGTAGACATTTATATAACTGCTCCGAGTTCAAATGAGATTAATAGACAAAAAAAAGATATGAAACATTATTTTAGTGGACGTGGACAGGCTGACGCAATTTAACAAATTGAAGATTGTTCCTTTTATGTACATATATTGTTACAGCTAAATTCATTACATTATTACTAATATTAATATTTGTTATGTACTCCGCATTTGCTTTCCAAGCATTGAATTGGAATTGATAGACATAATAATAGTAATAATAATAGTTATTATTACAGTCGTAGTCGTAATCGTATCATTATCTTAATAAAAAAAAAGTGATCATGAAACTGATAAAAATCTCAAAACGGAATTACTCTTTGTTGTGTGTGTGTGTGTGAGAGGATAATTTGTATATGTGTTCCTATTTTATACATTTTTATGTTATTTATATATTTCCTATTGTTACTCTTGAGCTAGAAAAAAAAAGGGTAAGGAATTTTTGCAAATGTAAAAGGAGGAAGCTGTCAGAACCATACAGTCATACCGTCCTCATATAATCCTTTTCAATTAATCATGATAATTTCATCAAATCATATAGAATCTACAATCTCATGCCTAAAACATGTTGTTGTCTCTACTGATACGGATAAAACATTCCTATTGTTATTGTCATTGTCATTGGAGACTGCTCTGTCGTTAAAGGGAAATTAGTTACGACGAAAAATCTCTGACTGAACATTCTTATTATAAAGATATAGCTCCTTCCTCGGAAGCAAAACAAGTCCACGTCAAAAAATGTTATATGCTTTATGCTCAAGTTACTGTGTGACTATGTGAGATGCAAGAGGCGGTGGGTCGGTGGTCTTGAATAAAATAAATAAAATGAAATAACAGTTGCTTTAAAGTTTACAAGTGCTAATCTTAAGACAGAAATTACATTGTACAGTGTTGTGAGCGTTGATACCTTCATCACTTCATCCCATCTATCTGTCTCTGTCTCTGCGCCTACCTTAAAGAGCATGGCCAAGGAAAAAGCTGCATCATGAAACTTGGAAAAATTATTTCAAAGCTATTCATTTAATAAGGAGACACAAACTTTGTACTGTTTCCTACTATATAACTATATGACCATCATGTTTCATACTATCATTCTCATTGACTATGACTATGATTATTGAATATAAATGTGATGCACACGATTTTTGTTGTGCCCACTGCTTTTCCCAGGTACATTCATTCTTAGCCTGCCTATACTTATAACATGTGTTCAGAGCGAGAAAAAAAAGAAGTTGTAATCTGTTTTTTTTTCTTCTTACGTCCAATGTCATTCCATGGTTATGAATGAGTCAAAGACAGATCAAAAACTGATTACATGATGCATTGTGTATGATGATGATGACAAAAAAAAATTAAAAGTTTGAGCATATTTGAGCCGAGCTCCTATATAGAATATTGTAGGTAGGTATAGGTGGACTATGTTATGTCATGTTGAGGCTCGCGATGTTGTAAGGCTTGTTGTTGATGTTGTGTTGTGTTGTGTTATTTTGATGCTGCTGTTGCCGTTAGATTCATTGAAAGTAAAGGAGAAAAATGTTCTTATTGAAATTCAAGTGTAACGGATTGTAAAAGTTCATTTTTCATACATTCATTCCAATCCCAAGAAGATCCTTCCTTTTTCACAACATCCTCAATCACATTGATATGTACCTACACGGTTCCTCAGGATATAGTTTGTCTGCAGAGTTAATCCTAATATGCGTATAGAACACATGGCAATTTTGTGCTCTTATATAAATTTATACTCACGGAGATAGAGGCAAGTGAAGATGAAAACGAGAGAGAGGAAAAGGAGAGTCATATATCTGTAGGCTCATCATTGGTTTGGTTTCGACGTCGATCTCCTCTCTCGTCGTCGTAACGCAATGTTGAGTTCGAATGCGAATATTCGACTTTTGGAATTCTCCCTTTCTTCTCTCTCTCTCTCTCTCTATCATCTACGTGTAATGTTCCTTTCAAATTGAATAGGCACAGGTGAGAGCATTGGAGACTTCCTTTTAATTTGGCCACTCACCCAACTCTTTTCGTCTTCCACCAACTCGGCTCCTTCCTTCCTCCTCTGTAACTGTCTTGTCTTGCGGTGTGAAAATGTCTCTAGGATTTTTTTTTATTATGCCTCGACCCTCTAACGATAAGACAGTCGGTTTGCGTAGCCATGCACAATCATTTCTGAGTAATGCCTACCCAAACCCAATTTTAAACTTGGAAACTTACAAAACTACACGACAGATTTTTGCGAGAGGAATATATATAGGAAAAATACCTATATATATCCTTCAGCACATTAGAGAGATAGAGCACGGTGAATATCTGTAATTTTGGAGGAATTCTGTAATTTTGTAATTCTGCGTTCAGAAAAAAAAACAGATTTATCATCCATACCACCGTAAAGACGTAAAGAAAGACAGAGAAAAAAAAACTGTACTACTTTAATACGAAAATTTGTTTATATCTGTTTCCGTAGGTGGTTTACATCACCACTATATTATATGGCCATGGTCTGCCTAGTGGAGCACTGCACTCCCGGACTAATGAAAGGCAATGGGTGCCTCATCTGTAATCTGTACAGGATTGAGGAATTTAAACGAATCTACGGATTTTGAGCGGAATCTCTGTGTATAGGTTCACGAAATAAATTCACTCTCAACGGTTGTGGCGACGTCACTGTCACTTGTCGTTAGCGTAACTAAAGCTTCACATATTACTGATATAGGTTCGTACCTGTACCTACCTACTTCTTTGACGTTCACACTGAATCAAATTACACTCTTTCCCACCCTTAATTTGACGGTGCTTTTGTGTATTGTGTACAGTATAGTATAGGGCTGTAGACCCGTCCAACTGTACATAGTGCAGACTATATAATATACAGCGGAGCATCAGAACTTCAGAACTGTGTTATATGGCAATGACTGGGATGAGATCATTGTTAACAGATCATCTCATAAAATTCCGCTAGATTTTCCATCCCCAATATAAAATAAATTACAAGCACAGTTGCTTGTACTGCCCAGCACCTTTTGCCTTTTGCCTTTTAGTACTTTAAAAACATTTTTGACAGATATTTTACTCGAGATAAACAACTTTAAAAAAAAAACTAGAAGCAGTATAGTGGAGGCAAAGCTCATGAGTAAAAAAAAAACAACAAGACGAACAAGATACAGATGGAAATAACTTAGCTCACTAATATCTCTGTAATCACTTGTATATACCTATATGACTATAGTAGAGCATGTAAACGTGATATGTCCTGTCACTTGTCTATATTAAAAGAAAGTCATCAAATTCATTTTGCTGTCATACCGGTGGGGCAACAATAACAAAAACAACATCAGGCAAAGTAACACACACAGTCACAGTTGTATTCCTATAGTTATAAGTATAGTAGTAGTAGTAGTAGTAGTAGTCAGGAGTCAGGAGCTGTGTACTGTAGTTGAATAAAAAAAAATACAGGAACATCTCTGTCTCCATTCTCTATTAGTATTCTCCATTGTGCGTACATATAGAAAGGAAAGGAAACCAAAACCAATCTACTTATATTTTATGGAGCATTCATGTGTAATGGAAATGGAAACTGAGGATTGGGAGACGAAGGCGAGATGGAAAAAATAGGATGGTTTATTACATTGCTCTCCATTCTCGACGCTCAACCCGCCCGCCCTCAGCTAGTGTTAAGTGTAACATTACAAGTTTTTGCTGAAAACCAGTAGGACGAAAATATCAAAAACTTTAGCAGGTTCTCTCTCTCTCTCTCATCTGCTCTCCTTTCAAATTCAACATGCAATTAACTATTACATAGTCATTACAATACCAAAACGAAAGGCTTTTACTTGGGTCATATAGGAGTTAGATCATATGGGATGGCCAGGCTCAAGGAATAGCTCAACAGAGAGATTTATCCTATACTGAAAAAAACAACACTAGACTTCAACCTCCCAGAATTTTTTTTCACCCTATCTTTCCTGTCCAATTTTTTTTTTCATTATTATTATATTACTACATATTCCTCATTCTATGTACTTGCCCTATGCCTATGCCGTGCAGTCAAGTTGATAGTAGTAGTATCCTGCGCGAAAGAAAGGGAAATTGATGTTGGAAATGGATCCTAATAAGTAAATAGGATGAGGTGTGTTATAGTTTTTTTTTCTCCCGTTGAGCCCCGTCTAAACTCGTACATTTTAGAACATGGGCTTGGGATGAGACTGATGATGGGTGCTATTTGCTATTAGCTATTGGTCTTTGTTAAATGGAGATGAAGATGAAGATGAGGTGAGGGAAATACTGCTGACTAAACAAATCCGTGCTGCTCGGATGTGATGAGCATACTGTCTCTGTTGTCTTTTCGCTTTCCTTGAACCACTTGCACTTGAAAAAGTGGATGGAGGATACTGGAGTGGAAACGTCTTGGAGGGAAGGATGACTGTACCTGTGTGTCTGTTGTGTGTATTGTGTGTGTGTGTGTGTGTGTGTGCGAGTGCGAAGACAAGTAGAAAAGACTCACTACATCTTTTCGTACGTGAGCAGTCAGAAAAAGGAGTAACGACCGAAAAGGTGAATGTTCTCAGTGCTGAGCCAAGCAAAACCGCAGCAGTCACTTCAATAATAAAGAACTTGTAATTCCTCGAGTCGTATCTATCTCACTAGTGAGCTTTGGATACGAGAGTTTAGAGCCTTAGTTATGATGGCAATATATATAATATGTATATAGCCTCACAGTTTCAGTTTCTTGTACAGGGATATATATATGCATTGTTATGTAGTTTTTGACTTTGTCCAAGGCAAGTTACCACCATCCCAATCCATACCATATGGAACCATCCGACCACTTATGACTTTACTTACTTACTACTTACTACCATCAACCATTAATACATTAGGATTTATGCAAGTGTCCGTCCGCGCATATCCCATCCCAGTCCACCACTTCCATATAGGATACTCCGTCTTTACTATATGGTATATGGTGAGTGAGCGGTAGTAGTAGTGTATAGTGAGCGTCGTTTAATATATATGGGAGGGTAAACAGATTCTACATATTGACTCGTACACATGTGGTCAGGAATTTTTGCAAATCTGTCCTCCTTCATCAACCAAAAGTCTCGATCCCTGCCACCCTCGTTTTCATTTCTATTGTGACGCTCTCCATTCTCTCTCCATATGAATTTAATTGTTCTTTTTCTTGAGGAAGACCAAGACTCGATGTCGATATCCAAGTCCAAGGAACTTGAGCAGCATTTTTTTTTAGTCTTCTTCGTATTCTTTTCTTCCTACACTCATCTCCTTACATTGCTCAGTGGAGAGATGTGATTACGAATTATGTTTATGCGAATGTGATTATTTAATAGATCGATCTGCAAAGCCCTTTGGATAAATGTACTATGTAATGTGCAGTGGCAGTGGCAGTGGACGACCGACCACAAGGAACATCCTCCAAGAAGATGCCGTCTGCATTGCATTCTCCTTGTTCTTTTCTTTTGGAGCGGTCATGTCATCTCACAAGTCAAAACTGAAGCAAGACATTAGTTTGTCGGACTATGTTACAGTTCCACTTGTCAAACTGCGTCTCATCATTATTCTACTAATGTTCCCAGGGATTGGAGTTGACGTCTCGAGTCTCCGCTCATTTCATACTTATATGGAGATGAAGAGAGCTTTGAAACTTTTAAACGGGCTTCCCATTGCTGAGAGAGAGAGAAGTAATTGGAAATTACTCTCTACGCACTTGTAAGTATGTAGCGACAGACCTTTTCCTTGGCCTCAAAGTCACTGTCACAGAAAGGTAGTCAGAGCATCACATCACATTACATATAGCATCACCCAGCATAATACAGTAGCTCTATAATCTTCCACTGTGTACCTTCCCCCTCCTCCACTTTTCTCACCTATCCTTCTCCCCGCTCGTCACTCATCTGAACCCCACAGATACAGAAGCTATGACAAGGAAGTAGGTACATACAACAGCCAAAAATATTACCAAAAGCCAAAAGGCATTAAGTATATTCTATACGCTTAGAATAAAATTTGAGCTCTTCAATTATTCCTATTACACCACTGCCATTGGATTTGGCTCCTAGCAAATTTCTTCTGACAAAGGGCATTTAGAAAAAAAAATCTTAATATTTCCCTCCCGTCAGACAGACAGACGGACAGACAGGAGGACAGAGAGAGACACACAGGGACGATCAGAGCTCTCAAGTCGTAATCATGTAATCCCTGCGTAGACTCATCATAATCATGAAAAAGCAGCGTGTAACCACTGAAGACTGAAATGAAACTACTTGTGTACCTCTACGATTATGATTAGACTCTGTTTAGCCAACTCTCTCACTCTGACTCTGACTCTCTGACGTAGATTATCTTTTCATCATGTTCTTTGGATGATGGTTTGTTTGAAAGGACTCCTACTCCACTCTACACACAGAGGGAACTCAAGGTAGGGAAATATTATGCAATTTAGTTGAAACGTTGAAAGATGAGGAAACGATTTAATTAATGAAACCCAACAAAACAATAATAATAATAATGAGAGACTGAGAGAGGAGACTCGCTCATGACTGAGACTGGGACTGCGGCTCAGCCCTCTGCTCTTGACTTTACAAAAAGGAAAGACGAGGGGAAAGGAAAAGAAAAGAAAGCGGATGTATATGTCTGTCTGTGTGTAGACAGTTCCCTCATAATATAGACCTGTCCACGTTCCTCATCCCATGCATCCCAACATTCGTTTCGTCTATTCTCTCTGACCAACCAACACAAAACCAAAACCAAAACCAAACCAAAGTTGAAAATTCCTACACATGGGCTCCTCATATTGGCAGGCAGTGGCAAGTGGACGGCAGGCAGACCACTGCCACTTATGAGGATGGGACTTTGCCTGTGTGTGTGTGAGAGAGAGAAATAATAATGAATGTGGTCAATCTGTGAACCCTGGATCAACTCTTACTGTACAAAGGACGGATGAGAAACCGCTGCATTGTCTCTGCTGTTTCATACTTACGGTTTCCACCCCCTCCCCTCCCCCACTCCCCCCATTTACATTTTTATTCTAGTCATAGGCTGGAAACTTCAACCTTGTTTCAAATGAACTTTTGAACAGTATTTCATAATCACATCGTTTTAATTTACAACTCTATTAATTTATTTACCTTCTTCCCGTAGTATGTTTCCTACTTACACCTCCTTTTTTTAATGCACACTTGTCTTTAAATTGTAATAATAACAATGGACTGTCTCAAACTCAAAAGATATTGCATAAGTGTGAAGAATCAAGTAGGAAAATTTCAGAATCTATCCGTCTTTTTTAGTCAACTGTTCTGCTATATACGCACATTGTGTAATTTTTTTGGGACGACGACTTTTATTATGCGTTGAATTCAACTACTGAGATCCATGTACCTACCTACCTACCTACTGTATTTTTGCGTGAGTCTGAATGAGTTGAGTCTCAAGCATATCTAATGCTGGTAGCAGGTATCTATGTAATACTGATAGTCTAATTGTGTACTGTCAAAGGAATAGAAAAGATCTGAAAGTTATGGTTTGAACGAGAGTATTATTGTATTGTATAATAAATGACTTGGAATTTAATGTACCTACAATGCCATTGCAATTTCTAATTAGACTATTTCCAATCATTCCGACAGATTAATAGGCAAAAATAGAAACATAAAAAAAAGTGATCGTCCAAAATGTAAGACACATCTTCAATTTCAATCATAACTTAACCAATGATTTTACGTAAGCAAGAAGAACTACTGTTGCATTATTGGAAATTTATAAATAAAAACTCTCATGGTCTGTGAGTCTGCGAGGATGAGATTGAGGATGTTATTATGTATGTACTACATATGTCCAATGTTGTTTTCGCATTTGACGCATTCTCAAAATATCTCTATTGTTACATTTAGTCCTCGCATCATTATATAGCGATAGTCAAGTATTATATATTATGATGATGATGATGATGATGATTGTAACTGGTTCTGGTAATTGGAGGATAGGATTAAGGTGTCTCTCTCTCTCAGACATATATCACTAACAATTAGCTATAAATATATAGAGGCCATATTATATAGAATCAATTACTTTCACTTTCAACAGCAGACGCAGACAGGGAACTCAACTTTGTTTCCAACAAAAAAATCCGTACATTATTATAATGCATCTCTACGTAAGTACATACATGACATTTTTTTAAAAGCTAGTTAGTTAGTTTAAATAGGGGATATTTATGTCCATTGTAATTGTGTGACGAAAATGAAAAGGATGACACAATAAGAAGGATTTAAAATCTATCAATAGGAAAATAAATGCCAATTCCAATTCCAAATCCAAATCCAACCCATGCTTACTCATCACTATCATTATCATCATCATTATTATAATCGTCCATCAACCAATCAGCTATAGGATAGGAAGGGGAAAAAAATAAATATAAAATAAAATAAAGCAATTTAATCAAGGTAATAAATTTGAGATTTTTTTTTTGTGTTTAGCAAGTCTCACTCTAAGGATAAGTCTCAATATAATGTGAGCGGAGCGTACGTGATAAATAAGAATATAACATTAGTATTGCGATTATATTTGCAATTTATTTGGCAATGACACGAGAAGGAAAAAGGAGAAGTAGAAGTAGCGAAATCATTGACTGCAATTCCTCTGATTCTATCCATGTATCTCTATATAGATATTGATGTACAGCTATATGGACAGTATTAGCTGTATGGGTCTATATGATCATTGAAGGAAATGGAAATTCCAACGACAGTAACCAATTCCCTTGGTCTTGGTTAGATAATAATATAATCATTTTTACTTTTGTCTACTAGGCATAAGCATATAGGGATTTATAGATTTTTATTACACCTCTATACCTATACTCTGGCTCTGGCTCTGGCTTTGTGTCTATTTCTTGTCTGATTTGTGAGAAGCAAGTGAAGGATCGAGGAATGATGATGATATTGATCCCAGGTTGTAAAACTATGATTACATTATTGTGGAAAAAATAGAACGCTTACTGTAAGGCGTAAGGTGTAACTCTAAAAGCCTTAAGGTCATCCATCAAATATCAAATATGTATGTAGCTCTGAACTTTACTATCAGTATAATCCACACACATACACATATAGCCACCCCACAATTTAATAATACACACTCCCCAGAGCCCTGTACTACATGACAGACTCTGTACGCTACTAAAAATAATACAGCGATGATAATGGCAGTTGAGATGAGAGTTTATATTATTGGTATTTGGCCTCTCTGTCCTCTGTAGTAGTATTATTATTATTATGGGATTAAACCAAGATTCTTGGAATAATTAGGTGGCTGAATGTGAATGGGAATGGGCATGTGAATCCCCAAGAAGTCAATTCATATGATTTGGATCCTATATATGATTTATATATACATATATTATTATTACTATTATATATTATATTTTTTTTTATATTCTTCTCAGGCTCCGCCAAGAAGCCATTTCTCTTTCGCTGTATCGATTTAGTCGACCACAATATTACTGCACAGAGACATGTAATTTAATTGAACATTCGTATAGAGATTTGAAATTGAAATGGAAACTGTTCGATTGGAATGAGCATGGGGGCATATAGGAATATCGAATATGGCTACTGACTCTCTGACACTGACAGCTTCAACTAACACTAACTTAAAGCCATCATCTCTCTCTTCAGAAATGTGTATGTATGTATGTAGCTGACTGCAGTGTGGAAAGTGTACACGCTGCACACGAATATAATTCCTGAATGGCTATGTATAATGGATTAGATATAGGGGATACATCCATATAATCATGTATACTATTATTACCGAAATCTCGCGGTTCTCCTTCTCAGATCTTAGATCTGTCTAGTAGTGAGTGTAGTAATCATAGTCCAAATTCAAATAACAAATAGTAAGACGTTCCTTGGGTTTTCACTGTGTGTGTGTGTGTGTCTGTGCATCGAGCAAGAATGCATCTGAGAAGTTGAAGTCAGAGTGATGAGGATCGGTATCATTCAATGCAGTTTTACAGGTGACGTTAGGTCGGTTGTCGGTTTGTATCTTTACTACACACAGACCAGACGGCCGGATTGGAAGGGATTTGCCGAAGCCGATGCCGATGTGGATGCGGAATGGCAATTGTACACCTTTCTGAGGTCGCTCTGCTGTCTATATGAGCAGCTTCACATCTATAGCTGTATAGATGTATATAGGAGAATTAAAGGAGCCGAAGATTGAAGACTCTCAAGACGAGGAGATCGGTTAAAAGACGTCTTGTCTCCTGGGATCGCTTTCTTAGATATGTTATTACTATTGCTATTGGTTTCTCATACTGACTGAGAGGGAGAGAGAGAGACTCATAACCATCAAAATTGTATTTGCTCATAACGATCGTCAGTCAAAGAGTCGAAGTCGGAGTTGTATCTGTATAGTAGTCGTAGTCGTAGTTGTGTAGTGGTAGGGTAAAGGGAAAAGGCTATCGAACCGTGAAGCTACACATTAACATCACAATTCACATTACATTACATTCATTCCTATTATATGATTCCCTTGAAAAATAAATTACGAGGCATTTCAGGTTTACGATTAGTTCAATAATCTTCTTTAAATACAGAAAAAAAAGACTAATGATAGCATTTGATGGTTATAATATCCTCTCCACTCAAAAACTCACATCTCCAATGCATATATGCCGCTGTACATACATAATAGGATGTAATGCCAATATGCATGTGTGGACCCACAAACAACCTGCACACCATGCTCCACACGACATAATGTGTCATATACCTTCCCCTTCTAATAACAATCAGTCCATACTCCCTCAGCTCAATTAACATGAGCGTACATAACCATCACCCAGAATTTTTACCAATCATTATTATCACTCTCATATTGCCTATATATCCCCACCGCATAGCAATGCCTACGCTTAATATCCCAGTCCACTCCACCACCCTGTATGCTTATCTGCATCGGCATGGGTATCGGTATCGATGGGAGTATTTTATACTGGAGCTTTAATTTTTTTTCTAATACTTTTTGGCTACAGTCCGTGTATCTCAGGATCCCTCCTCTAATTATGGTCATAGTTTGTACTTGAGAGTAAAAATAAAAATAATTCAGCAAAGCCCAAAACTAACTAACTACACACTATATAGCCATCTTTCTATAGTTTACGCTCGTAAAACGTGTCAAAGAGTGACGAAATTTGTGCCGGCTGAACATATACCTATACATCTATAAGTCTTGTTATAGGCTTGTAGCTATTATAGACAGGTAATTCAGGAGATAATTAGGATTAAAACAAATGCCCACAAATACCCCTTCTTAAACGTATAGTTAAATAGTTTAAATTAAAATCATATCATTCTCAATCATGATGACTTTGAAATTTGAACATTTGGTCAGCTTTAATTTGAATTCATCAAAATTACTGTTGTAGTAGTAATGGCCGTTGCAGTTGCAGTAGTAGTAGTAAAAAGAGACCAAGTGAAACCAAATGAAATTGTTAGATCATTATGGTTGTGCTAAATAGCTTTTATATTCTTATTTTATATTCAATAGGGTTTATATATATGTTGCTGCTCTGCGTCTCAATGCCTTTTATTTGACTATTTCCTCCTTTTATTGCTCTGTTACTGTAGTTAAATGTTAAGTAGGTATCTTAATAGGTATCTACTTATCTACTTAATGATTCCGTCTGCCTCTGTATCTGTCTTTCTGTGGTACTTGAAAAAAATTATCAATGTACCTATGCGCTACCTGTACACTACACTACACTGACTCCTGTCCAGATAAAAACGTAGGTTTTTTTCTTTCTTTCTTTCTTTCTTTCTTTCTTTCCAAAAGTAAAATGGAAGCAGAAGGAGAGGAACAACAATTTGAATGATTCACATTAGAAAAAAACATTTAAATTTATAAATTCAAATTTGAATTTAATACGAAGGATTATATATATTTTATATATATTATTATGATGGGGTTTTTATCTCCTATTACACTCACACATCAAAAAACCCTTTGGCTCAAAACCAGACTGAACATGAACATGGTTGTCGTTGTCGTTGTCGTTGTCGTTGTCGTTGTCTTCGTTGTCGTGATTGTCATGCCTCGTTGGTCCTTCCTTATCCTTAGTGTGTATGTAGCTGACATGTTCCTTATTAATACTAATATAATGTGTACATTGTTCCTTGCATAAGTATTCCCATTTAGTTAACAGTATGCGAGCATGAGCATGAACGGTGGACAGGAGTGACACGACGAATATTATGACAAAATAAATCCGACTCCCTCAAGCTTGAAATGTATGTACAGCCATAGGATACCGTGGATACATAAAATACTCGTCTTGTGCTTAAGCAAATCACAATTCAAAATTCAAACGCTCCACGCTCAATCATAAATACAAATAGGTATATACTATGCTTCTTTCCAATTTGTTTGAATTTTGAAATTTGAAACTTGAAACTTGATAAAGATAAAAGCAGCAGATGCAAACAAACAAACAGACAAACAAGAAGTCAGGAAGGAAGTCCTCACGGAACAAATATGAAATACGTAATCTTTGGTCTTTTTCTTGGCCACTGATAAAAATTCAAATACATAAATTTATGACAATGAGGAAGCCGACTACGGTCTTCGGACTCGGACTATACGGACGACGGACTACGGACTACGATTGCAAGATGGTAAAAAAATGAGGAAGGAAGGAAGAGCATGAAAAGGATCTTGACGAGGATAGGAACTAGACCGTCCTTCTTGTCTTGTCATCATTTTTAAATCAAAGTCGTAGATAAGTAGAGACAGACGGATAAAAGGAGAGGAAAGAAGATGAGGGATACTACACAGCAGCTGATGCAGAGATGAAGATTATACAGTGAATCGGTGAGTAATTTTCTTTTCCACAGACAGGAGCAATATAGGAATATAGGAATAGGAATAGATGGATAGGTATGGATGATGGAGGAATATAAAATGATGTAACTGAACTAGTAATGTGATGTGGAAAAAAAAATTACTGCTATGTTGTAAACAAATTTACCTAAGCATTTACTCCCAATCTTTAGGATGAGATTGACCACTGTATAGTAGTTAACGCTCACATTTGACGCAGATATATTTATGAATGGAGAGGACTCACTATCCGCGTCCCATGGAACGTGAACGTCACAAGATCTCAGATGTATTTTTCTTGTTGTTGTGTAAGATGTTAATTTCCTGTCGTCGCAGAGTCGCATTCATTTATACTCAAAGCCCACGTTCACCGGTCCACCTCCCTTTTATTCTGATTCTGTACATCCAACTGCCATGGCTCTGACTCTGCTGACCATTCCATTTTTATTCCATACATTTGAGTCGGACGAGCTAACTAAAGAGAGACTCACTGCATCTGTTCTGTATTGTGTGTGTGCTGAGAATAATGGCATGGGGATGGGGATGGGGATGGTAATGGTAATGGTGGTATAGGGCTTGGATTGGAATTGTACAGTTTTCCTTTTTGCATACATATGATTCCGTTTCCATTCCCATTTTTTATCTTCCATGCCATATGCCATAGATCGGATGGATTGGATTAATGAAACTTGGGAATTCACATGAGATGCCGTAATATGCCCCATTGCTTTTCCCTATTCATAATTTTTGAGAGTCTATATGAAAAACTCCCAAGATTTTTTTTTCATGTCCAAGAGGACTGGGTTGTTGGAGTGAGAGGAAAGAGACTTCTTTCAAAAAGACTCCAAGACTGAGAAATAGGGAGTAATGAGTGGGGCGAAGAGTGTATAATAACCAAGTTTTTATGTATACAAACAAATGGAGGAGGACTGGGACTGGGGAAGGTGCCTATAGTATTAAGAGCGGAGACGAGAGACCCACCGATATAGATACTTGGAGGATATTTCTCACACGGAAGTCCGTCGAGTTATCGAGAAACAACATTCCATTTATTCCTTCATGCACATTATAATATACTTAAGTTAGATTATAATGAATACAGAGGGACTTGAGCAGCATTTCGTCCGTAGTCATCATAACATTGTACGGAACAGAGGACTATTATTCCGGCGTTCGTTCACCTTCACACACACACACACACACACACACACAGATATCTCAGTCAAGATTGTACGAGTGAAGAAGAACTGCTACGTCTACGTCTACGGCAACGTCTACAGTCTACAGTCTACGGGAACAGCAACGGCTATACGAAGTGAGCACAGTGCGAGTTATTAGAGTTTGAGCCTCACTATTACGCGAGTAGAACTCACCAACCCTACTCCCATCCCAGCACATTGCATCGCATTGACATTGCCAGGGAATAGGGAATCGCATGGCAAGGTAACACAAGGCAAGGCAAAAACTATACACTAAAGAAGAAGATCGAGCTGCTGGCCAACATCCATGGATTAAATTGCTCTTTTGAGTAAAGCCTCTCGCTCCCTATCTCCTCATGATGATGATGACTTCCATGGCTACGTCTTCAAAATTTGAAGCTCAAGTCAACTTCGACTTGGACGGCGTCTCGAACTTCGATCATCATACATGAGCAAATTATGTTCTCCGACTCTCTCCGTCTCCGTGGAATAGAGAGAATACCAATACAGTGAGAATCGCTATACTTCCGAAGGATCATCCTTATTACCATACTTGTCCCGCGACCAACACACCGTTTGTTTATCCACACGTTTTCAAGTCTCACTAGTCAGCCTGTAGGTAGGTAGGTAGGGAGGGAGGAAGGGAATGTTCAAGTATACAGATACACTTATGATGCAATTCCTATGACTTTGTCTATACAACAATAATAACAACAACAACAAAAACACCACCGAAACTCCTTCTTGTAACTCTAGGATACAAAATTCGAATTCGAATTCGACTGCACCAAAAACCATAATTATACATTAGCGTTCCTCAAGTACTCTCCACAGATTTTCTCCTTCACGTCCAGCGCCAGTACCAGCACCAGCACCAGCGTCATCCCACTGACTCTCCCTATGGTATGATGTAATGTTATGTAATGTGCTCTCTGATGTGATGTGTTTATATTTTAGAGCCCCTATCCCTTCATAAATAAAAGTATTGCCAAGCATGAGAGCCAAAACCAAAACATCGACAATTTTCAAGCTCAAAATTCAAAATTCAAAGTCACATAGCATTGTGTGGAGCTCATCTCTCTCTTCTAAGGCCGAACATCTCATGCTCTCAAGCTCAAGTTGAAGATCCACAGCACAAAAACCAATCCAATGAAGTTAAGTTTCACGACACGATTCCTCAAACTATGTGCACTAAGCTTTTGATTTTCTAGTAGTATTTAGTATATAGCGTAGGTAGTATAGGTACTATATGTATATCTATTACTGTTCATAGAGCAGAATGTGGACAGAGGATGATGTTTCCGTTGAGCTGTGTGTGTGTAGCTGTAGTAGTAGAGATAGCGGGAATTTTTTGAGCTCCAAACTAATCGGTAGTATAGCTATGAACACACACTCACACACGTCCAAAATACAAGCACTACACACACACACACACACACACACGTAGGCACACATTGGTATGTAAATGGTCAGAACTCGTATTCAATGAGCCTTATCATTACCCAGGCCCAGCTAAAACGAAACCAAAACGAGTCAATGCCAGGGCAGCCAGGCCAGTGCGAGTGCGAGTGCAATTGCAATATGCAATGGGAATAAATATACATTTATTATTTGAAGTATGTGCAGGGAGCAAGTGCCCATTATGTAGCAATGCACATCTCTCCTGCCCAGGCCCAGAACAACGCAATGTTTACTGTATGCCCCGTCTTTGATTTTTGATTTTGATTCTGAATTCTGATTATTAATCACGCTCCAGATCATTCATTCAAATCAGGTGGAAGAGGATGTCAAATTTTTACGATGAGAAGAGCAAAGAGCTCGGCCAGACTCTCATCATCATCATCATCCTCATCATCATCCTCATCTTCATCATCATCATTCCTTCTCTTGGCTAATCTAATTGATTGGATAGCCAGCCAGGCACTCAAGCAATGGGGATGGCTAAATAAACGAGAACGCAAGGGAAAGGATAGGGATTGAAGGGGTAGTGGCACAAGGGTATAGAAGAATTTGGATTCGGTAGTTATGTAGCTTTTTGAATACCAAATTAGTATTTAACATCTGAGATTTTTTAGCATTAACATAACATCTTCTCCATTGACTCTTACTATTTACTTCTCTCTCTCTCTCTTGGACATATTTGAACACCGAGAACGAGACCGAGACCGAGCGCGCGGTGAACGTTGCACGGTAGATTTCACTCAGGTCTGAAGGAGCTTCAAAAATCCAGAAGAAAAAGTGGGTGAAAAAAAAACTAATTAAAATAAGCATGTAGTTTGTAGTGTGTGTAAGTGTAGTAGGGAGGGAAGATTGCAGAAGACACATGGCCGTAGTATATACGTATAGAGAGACCGGGCCGGGCCGGGCCGAGTCGAAACGAGACGAAGAAGATGCGAAGGAAAACAAGAACAAGAAGAACGAAAAGAGTGAATGTCGGAGGAGTTTTAAGTTTGTTTTTTTTTTATTTCATCCTTCTTTTCTGTCTTGAATTGACGGAGTCTTGTGTGCGTGTGTGGAGCCCCGTGTGTACGTGTGCAATCCAAATCCACAACAAGAATCCATCCATCCATCCAATCCACCACTCAAATAACAATCAAATCCCCAAACTCAGGAATGGTCCAATGAAAACCAACTAAACTGCAATGTAAGGCAGAGTGCAATGCAACGTAATGTCATGTGTAATGCAACTTTTTGACGTAATTGTAATTTCCTTTTCTGTACAAAATAATCTCTTATATAGTCTTGAATAAAAAGGGAGAAAAATGTGAAGCAAAAGTGAATGTTGCAATGCAACTCTCTAAGTAGTTCTAAGTGATCCCCACAGTTATGTTTTACATGCTCAGATACAGGTTAAATGTTGAGTACACACAAGAGTTATGTCGTCGCTCTTGCCTTTCCTGTAGTGAGTAAGCCTCTTCTGTATGCATTCCATCATGCCATACAAACGGCAAGTTGGGAAGTTAAGGAGTGTAGTTTAGTGATGGTAGTAGTAGCAGCCTCCTGTATGTACTTTCAAAAGAACCATTTGGTTATGCATGATCTCTTGCCCCTGACGCTGAGTCGGTCGGTCGGAGCTACTCATTACATATGCATGCTCTTGGTTTTGGAATTTGAAAACTACTACATGTTTGTTTGGACGGACGGACGGACGGACTTACGGACAAGTGACTTGGCGGCTCTCTGACACTCCACTATACCCTATATACTTCTGCTCCGTCCGTAATTGAACCATTGATTTGGAAGCTAGGTCATATTTAAACATTTTCAAAGTTTGCGGATAGAAGAGCATTGGGACTCAAAAGAAAAGGCCCTCCTTACTTTAAGTATATGCTTTCTGTCACCATGTGTGTAGGTACATGTATGTGACAATGAATCTCATTTCTCTCTCTCTCTCTCTCGCAAGTCGACCTTCGTATATTTTTTCAATTTGCAATTTGTCTTTATTGCCTAAATAGTAATTATTCGTAAACTTGGAGTATTATTGTTTTTAATTAACACTGTCCTTATGCTTATGTCATCCTATGCATAATCTTTAACCAGCAGCCTGTATCTTCTGACTTGGTTTCTCTGGCCCATTTAGTATGAGTAGGACACACCAAAAAAATAACAACCATAATGAGGTTAGTTTTTTTTTTCAATATTCACATAGTACTTCTTTGCTGTACCTATCTCTGTTATACTTATTTATATATAGTTATAAATGATTCTGAATTGCCAAGCTTCTCAGACCTTATCCCGTATATATATATAATATATAGATAGCCATGACATGCATAGTGGTTCCCAGAATACTACGTAATGTGTATGTAATAGTATATAATAGTAATAATAGTTAATAGTTAATGGGATGGATGGAATATGTACCAACAACTATAGCGCTAAGTATTTAAGTTTGAACGACGACAAACATCATCATAACAAACACACCAACACCCACACGACACGAAACATAGCCTCCTACTGCACCACACCACACCACACGATCCTATTAAATTGTGAGCAAAGTAACGAAATCCGTATAATATTAAATATTCCCATGCCTAATGCAAATAATGTGGAATTTTGTAGAGTGTTCTTTGGTTTGGAGGAGCATCTGTAATTTTAATACACAACCGAAGAGAAAAAAATAAATTCTCTCTGTGTGCCATGCGTTGAGTGTGATGATGTTGTGTCTTTTTAAAATTCAGAGTCATTCATGAAAGATGAGAATGAAAATTATTAGCACGTGTATCATCAAGGGATCTACAATCGACAACCGTTCTTACAACAAACAGTTACATGTATTATGTAAGAAGAAACAAACGTTTTTTTTTTCTGTTTCTTTTCTTTCTAAATATTTTGTATATAAATATATTTTACAACCCCGCCTCACGCCTGTCGTTCCTACGTCGTACGTAAGCATAGGTACATATACTCGATTTTTATATGTGTGAAAATGTGAGTGTAAAATAATATATTTAACATACAAAAAATACAAAGAAAAATATAAGGAATAACGATAATGATAATGATAAAGATTATAAAAACAATAATTTTATTTTATTAAATTATTCCACACAAATTACGAATTACCTATTGGATTTTTCTATGCATATTGAATGTATTAGTAGGTACTTAATATTAGGAGCCCCTATAGTAAAGCTAAGCCACTCCAATGGGGATGTGTTGAGAATCATCTTTACAAGATTTTTCAAGTGGTGTCCGATGCGATGTCAATCCTGTCACGATTTAAATTTTTACAAAGACGAAATGATGAGATACGATGAATAAAATGCACATTTAAATTTTGAGAGCCACAGCTATAGTGTTATCCCGTGGCACTACAATAAAAATGGATGAGGTACTTTCCGCCTGTTAATGTTAACGTTCATGTTAAGTGGTGTGTGTGTATGTGTGTGTGTGTCTGCTGGCTGCACAGCAGTGATGAAGAGCCTCTACTTCTACTATACGTAATTTTTTTGCTTGCTTGCTAATACAACTAATGACTGTAAAATACTGGATTTGAGAGAGTTAACAACAAATTAACGTGAGTGTCAAAATGTAATTTATGTTTCTCTGATGACATGATATAAACCTTGATTTCCACCCTAAATCCCACTATCAATAGTTCAAAGACGACGGACTACTAACTATACTACTAACGGGGAATATATTATATTCAAAACATGTGTAGGTTTATTATACGATATTAGTATAATATCATGTAGGACATTTCGCATTGTGGTACTATTCCATGTTCAAAAATCACTCTCCTCAGTGTGGAAGAATAAATAATGAAAATGAGTGATGAGTAGAGCAGGAGCACATGAGGTACGGCAGCCCGTTCAACATTGATGAAAAGAAATTAATGCATAGGTATTTGCATAGGTAGGTAGGCGCCTTTGCTTGCAGAACAAACAACAAATGAACAAAAAACAAGAAGAAGATGCCGTCTTGTATGTAGTAGTCCGCAGACTAGTTCTAAAGACATTGTTCTTCCCTTTACCTTTTGTTGTGTGTGTGTGTGTATATTATTTGAAATAATTTAATGCTAATTTTAAATTGGCAATGTAATGCTCAGTTGCATTAAAAAAAACCGGATAATGATAATTATGGACTGCGCATGCATTTAATTACGGAGCCTTAATGGAATAGATAAACAATGAAGAGGGGAGTTTTTATTCGGGAAAATTATGATCAACGGTTTTATTTTGGATTTGAACTCTGGCGTTGTTGTCCCGTGAACGTGTAGTATAGTATAGTAGGTTCTTTCTTGTTTCATGTTGATTGTGATTGCAAAAGTTAGCTGTACTCTGTATATTTTGTATATACACTAACCTCCTATACTCAATTAGCTATCTGTCATACCTAGGCTGGAGCCTATATAGATACTATATGTAAAATAGATACATTTAATGGCATGTTTCACATTTCATAATAATTTTTTTTTATTTTTACACACACCAACAAAAGTTCTCACATTTCAAGGGAAACAAAGAAAAGTCTTATTCATACTTGAAAACCATCTTTTTCATCCATCTTCATTGTCAGATTTGAAAAATGTATGAAAAATAAATTGTATATATATTCATAACAGAACATTAGTGGAACATATTAGAACTGAGGGGAGAAACAATTCTTTGTGTTTTACATAATACTAAATATATACTACTAAGGACCTAATGCTTCAAAGCCTGTACTCGTAGTCTCGTAATTCCTAATCTATTCCATATCATATAATGTCGATGTCGACGTGGACGTCCAAGTCGAACTCTCTGTCTAATTGTAAGTGGAGAATCAATGCCAAATAAATTCATTTACGTCAAAAGGAGAACATTAGCCGGAGAAAAACAATGGTTTTGACAGGGCGTTTTGAATTTTGAAGAGTCTTTCCAAGAAGAAGACGAAGACGAAGATGAAGAAGAAAATATTACACAAAATTCAGTTTAATTAGCAATAACAATACAAGTACATCGTCCGGCAGGCGGCTATAGATTATATATTATGGATGTTTTGTTCTCCAAACTTCTCTCCTCGGTCTACTAAAAGACGTTATGCGGTCCAAGTGTGGCGAGGGGAAGAGTATACATAAAGGGTAAAAGAAAGAGGTACGGAGAAGAAACAAGAGGATGAAGAAAAAGAAGAAGAAAAAAACGTTGAGTTTACTCTCGTCTGTCTTTACAACTTTACACTTTGGATCGGATCAACATTCAACATCCCACATCTCTATGTCTCCTCTCGCACCGGCAATGGATTCCCTCATATACAACTAAACAAATCATAGTGGAAGAGGCGGGAGCTTGTCATACGGTAAAACTCTAATGAGCTCAGAATTTGTCAAAGACAATCATATAGTATGAAACATTTCTCAGCCGTTAATGTTCACATTTTTCTCATCACATTCATTATGCATAAAACTATATACACTCTGGCCTGGCGATTAGTCTAATCGCAGGTATCTCCACTCTCTATATAGGTAATGGTAATAATACTCATGTAATCTCTTCTCAAGTCTTGAATTAATACTCTCGTGTGTATAACAATGTAAAAAAAAAAATTTATATAGGAAAACAAGAGTAGCTGTATGGCCTATGGCATATAGCAAGGCTTTTTCTACTTCCACTTCAATTTCTCAACTATGAACTCCCTCGTCCCGTGTAGTAAGGTTACTAATCGTAAGTATGAAGGTATTAAGGATTCGCATTCCACGTCCAAGCGGTTTATAAGATATGAAAAATTCACTTCTTTCCGCTCATTAGATGTATCTAATATACCTATATATATATTTTGTCTATATCTGTACTACTCATAACTATTGAAATTATAGGGGAAGAAAAAGTGTTGGGTATAGATTCATTATGAAAGTGTGGCTGTGGCTTCGTATTTGGTATATAGTGTACATTGTGTCAAGTATTCCGATTCCGTCCGATGCCGATGCGCTATGCTATGACGTTGAGGATGACGATGACGATGAGTTTACATCAACATGAACCGTGGCCTAAGACTTTTACTTCACACGATATAGAGAGACTGAGGAAAAAAAAATTCACCGTTCGTATACTTTGTGCGAATAAACTGATATCCACAGTAACTTATTGTTCACAAAGTTTTCTTTAGTTTACCTTTCCTCATGCAGTCAGAGACACACACACACAGAGCCTTTGCCTTTGCTACACTTTACTCAACGACGCTTATAGGCGTATAGTAAAGCTCAACAAATCCAAAGAACTCTAACTTCCACTTCTCTGAGTCAGTGTCAGACAGACTCGCCCTGCAGAGTTTATACAAAACTTGAGCATTTCCATTTCCTTCTATGTATTCCGGTTGTCAAAGTATGAAATGAAATGAAATAAACTATTTTTTTCCCCCGTCCAATTCATATAGACAGAACACAGAAATGGACGTTTAATACTATACGCTCATCATCATATCTGAAAAAAAGGAGCTGAGTCCTATATGACTAGTGAGTCTGATGTGCTATGACATGATAGGATGATAGTTTTGGATAGAAACACGGAGAATCACAGAGAGAGAATAGCCATTGCCATTTGCTATATAATATCACCGTCTGACACTCACGTTTAGGTTTACAATGGCAGTCAGCAGGGTATGAGTATACTACTAGAGACGGAGTCGTCGTCGTTCGTGATATATTTCGCAGTTGCAGTTGTATTTGTAGTAAATTCACTTAAATGCCAACGTTGTGAGTATCAGTGACAGTTATAAGTTTCTCACAGGAGACTCTCTGGCTCTTCATTCCCTATTCTCCTACAATTTTAACTGTTAAATTTCGAAACCCCGCCAGATGAACTGATATCTGAAGGAAGTATATTATCTTCCATGAACTCCATGCTTCATTTTTTTATGCTTTGCTTTTAGCATGGTCTCCTATATGGTTGCCATGCCTATAGTCCTATGGTATGGTTATGATATGGTTATGGTGTTTCCTACAGTATACCACTTGCTACTGACTCCTGCCTCCTCTATATACCCATAGACTGTCCTGTAGTGTGCTGACGGAGACTACATAATGTGTAATTCTGATAATTAGTTGATAATTGTGAGACATGGGAAGAGAGGAAGCTTCGCTCGCAGTGTGATCTGATCTGAGAATATGAATTACCTATTCATACCCCTCAAGTTGTGGCTGAGTTTTCTGTTCCGTCTTATTATTCCACTATGTACAAAAGTGAGCGACGGCGACGGACGAGGAGTGACTGACGTTCCCACTGACCACATCGTATCACTTTCAGCAACTACCTCCACACGGGACTGTATGGTATATGGTATATGGTATATGAAATTCCTATATAGTTAAACAAGTCCCTCGTAGCCTTCAATCGAATAATAATAACATCATATCCGGTGGCTGTCCGTTCGTATATTGAGTACTGCGGGCAGTTGCTGCAATTGTTGGGATTTTTCTCTCAGTTTGATTGCGGACATAACGGTAGTCACAGGATTTGAGTACTTCCACGACAAGAATCCATGTAACTATCTAGGCATATGCTACAAGCTACGACTGTACGAGAATGAGCCAAGTTTGATTTCCTTCTCCACTTTGACCAGGAGGCTCAGTCAGTCTCAGTCTCACATGCATAAAACCATGGAAGAGTATATAAACTGTACATAATTAAGTTCGACAGGGAGCTACATACAATGAAAAAATGCTGAGACTAATATTTTGTGGAGGCGATACTGGTTACGTTTAAAAGAGTCAACGGAGGCATAATATATTTTAAACATTATGTAATTGTTGCTGTTGTTATTGTTGTAGGTAGTTTGTAAGAGAGACTTTTAGTCAAAATTTGAGAATGAGGATAGCAAATCGCAGTAGGGTAGGGTAGTACTCATCAAGTATATATGAAATTTGAGTACTGTAAAAATTCGTATTCGTCATAGATTGTTCAGAATTGTTGTCGTATACTGAACACACTATGGGATTGGCATGGAATGGAAAAGGATATAGGAGTATATATAGGAAATGTTATCCTTGGGTGTCAATTATGATTATTATAATTATTATTTTGAGGATAAGCAAACGGCTTAAATGCACTTGTGATGTTGATGCTAAAAATTTGAAGTTGCCTATGTACCTATGTAGGAATGCCAACTGTACAAGCTACGTGCATAGTAAATCATCATACATTAAGTCTAAATTCGTAATCGTAATCGTAGTCGTACTCGTACTCGTAAATGAAGTGACTGAGTGAGTACTATATATACTATCTAATGTGTCCATCTAAACGGAGATGCCTAGTGTATTCTGAGGGCCATTGCGTAGGAACAGTTACACATTATTATTATTTTTTTATTTCTCTCTCTCCAACAACAAGACACAAGCAAACTACAAAACTCCAACTCCAAACAACAACTACCTGTTGCTCTCTGACAGGGACTGTGTATGTACTTAACATGAGATCCTGTCGAGATTTAGTCCTGACGTCGATCCTGAGTCAGTAGATTTTCCTTCGTCGTCGTCGTCAGTCCATTATTATTATTTTTCCGACTACTTCTCTCCACTCTCTATTATATCTCTCTCTCTCTCCTCTAGAATGTATTAACAAGAGCGACTCTCTCACTCACTCACTCTACATGGGGAGTTGTTGCAAATTCCCAACTCTCCCACTCCAACCCTCTCTCATTCAATTACATCATTGAAGAAATTAATGAATTGTAAAAGGAACTGTTTTGGAATTGGAAGCCAAATGCCAAGTCAAATGCCATACAACTTAACATTCTTTCCTATACGTATTATCTCCTTTGAGCTCTGAGTTTTTAATCCCACGCTTTAATCAACCATCACATCATCATTATCATCAACATAGTACTACCTCACATACGTCCTATGTAAGTACCTTACCTGAGTATGTATGAGCAATGTCTCCTCCTTGGAAATCAAAGCTAGATTTATATACGCTCCTGATAGACATCCTACACATATGGCGGTGGCAATGGTACTCGTGTACATATATTAATACTAATAGAAATAGAAATAGTGGTTTTTGCTGGGTTGTATAATGCAATGGGAAATTTAATGGACTTCACGAGTCGAGTCACAAAAGGAAAATATATCTGTAAAAATAATGGATTTGTTTCGATTCCATTGTGACATTGCGTCGTTCAAGAATTATTATTTGTCGAAGTCGAGAAAGAGTCCATAGGAACGTGTGAACAAAAAGACGACGGAGCAATCAAGAAACATTTATTAAAGTAAAGATAGAGAGACTCCATGCTATGATGTAACATGTGGAAGTGTGAGGACTGTCAAAAAATATTTAAAAAAAAAATTCTTACCTTTGCAAGCAAACCCATCTCCCTCATATCCTGGAAAGCAGGAGCAGAAGAAGCTACCCATAGTGTTCGTACAGTGGGCGAATACATCACAAGGACGAAATTTACATTCATTCTCGTCAGGCATCTCACACCCTTTCCCACCGAATCCGTCATTACAGTGACACTGTGACTGAAGGCAAGCACCATTTTGACACGCTTTACCCGTTGCCTCAGCACAGTTATCTACACGAAGAAGGAGAAGAAGGGAAAGAAATATAAAGCATTATTATCCGGCATTATTATCTTGATTATCCTGTACTCTTACATATAGTAACATGGTATACGTTATCCTTACCCCATCTCATTACAGATACATACTCAGTCAGTGAAATAACCAAAGAAGCTTATCTCTCCCTTGGCCACGACACAAACTACAAACTACAAGCTACAATACTTAGGCATAGGTAGGTACAGGTGCGAACAGTCTGGGTCTGGAAATTGTAGACCGTTGTATAATAGAACCAATTTAAATTACATTCTCACACGAATGTGCAATATTTTGGTGCAATTTATTGTTGTTCAGACTAAATGACAAAGATTTATTATTCTGCATGAAACAACAAATTGACCAAAAACGTAAAATGAAATGACAGGGATTTTACTCATTTTTTTCTGTTTCTTAATTTTTTTCTACTTCTTCTAAAATATCTCTCCTCATACGTATTTTCACACATACGTCGCCTTCGTCTCGTCTAGTAAGGTAGGCAATTCCGTAGAATCCTCATTTGCACATTACAAATATAGGAATATAGAATATTTATTCTTTTATTCGTTCCACCTGTTCCCTGTAGGTACTTTACTTTTCTTGACTTTACTAAATAGAAGTGAACATCGTTACTCCTTATCATCGTATATTATGTCGTAATAAAAACTCTATTATTTTCCTATATATACAACTCCTTTATAACCTAGATGATTTTTTCCCCGCATATCTTCTTCTAAGCTAAAACAGTCTCAAAGCTATAGAATGAACGAACACCACATTACATTTGTACACCAGATCCTGTACAATAAGGTGTCCGACGTGCACATGATGGACATACAACTCGTGGAAGGGGAAGGTGGCCTTTTAGTGCGACTCGCTCATTCTGTCTGATTATGTAAGAAGAGCCGAGACGGAGGTGGACACTTAACGTAACTGTCAACAAACAGTACGACAGCATTGAGCAGTAAAAATTCAAGTCAATTGGATATGGGCCTACATGATTTTTTTTTTCTGAACAAGTTCAGCAGCAGCAGCAGCATCAGCAGCACTTTTTAAGAAACGATTTTAACTTTTACTACCTTGAAGATGTTTTTTTTTCCTATATAGCCATTTTTACAGAGAGCTAAAGAGGTAATGATATAATAATATCTTGCGATATTTCCTTTTGTATTTCAAGAAATGTTTTTTGAACTAGACTAACAAGTTCCGTGGCTGTAAGTCTGACTCAAACTTAAATGCATATCTACCCGTACGCTTGTATTTCGCCTTCGCCAAGAAGACTTGGAGACGACTCAAACTTTATTTAATGTGCTTTCCATTGAGTATGGTCAATGGAACATTTCCGATTATATTTTATTTTAATATCTTCATAGTCTATACATACACTTTCTGTGTACTGAGTCAAGTATATAGATAGTTCACGTATTCACATGGAAATTATTGACTTGAGATGTTTTTCCCACCTCTTTTATAATTCTGTATTTTATCTGGGTGCTGTGTACACATAATCCTTTGACCTCATCAAAAATCATAAATGATATCATATTCCTCCCTTCATAATAATGTGTAATATATTACCTGTTGACAGTGCATATAATTATTATGTATATATTCTATTCATAAATCTAATCCTAAGCTCAAAATTATTCAATTTAAAAAAAGAGGATGGATAATTTAAATATAGCTGGATTTAAAATAATAAAAAACAAGAAAAACCTAAATCAAAAGCTATAGAGTATTATATAGCTTAGCTGAAAGCCTAATCAAAAACTTAAAAACCAAAGGTGGACATTCTGGGCTGTATATACTGTAAGGTAATAAAACTCTTGCTGCAAATAATTAGATATATAAGTATACCATAGTAGAAAGGCATTTAAATCTGGCTCTGTATATAGACGGGGATGCAATAGTCATAGTCATATAGTAGTATAACCTCCGTATGAAAAAGGTGTGACATGATGAACTTTTTTTTTGCCCGTCTTGCTTTCGCCTTCGCACTCATCAGGGAGTCTGCCTGAACAACTACAAAGACAAAGTGGACGCTTACTTAGACATGAGACTTTTGGGATTGGATTTTTTGGAATGTTATATATGACTCACTTGAGGAATGAGAATGAGAAGCCATCATCCCGCCTGTCTCTACCTATCTGTACTATCCTCCTGAGCCTGTCCTCTTGTATTAGTGAGCAAGTGGAAAAGTTAATACAATAATTTACGGTGATGAATCTGCAATAATTTATTGCACTTGCAATATCCCGTGTCTACTTTGTCTGTTCTAATCTGTCCTTTTTTTCCCCCTTGATTTGATTTGATTTAATCACTATACCTCACTCACTCACTCACTCACTCACGATCTGACACAAGGATATGCTCTGTGAGCTTAAAATGTGTAGTACAAAATAAAATTTATTAAAAAAAAATAACAAATATCATAAATAGAAAAATAATAATAAAATCTGAACAATTGAGAGTCACCCACACACATCTGGCACTCACTCTCGTAAATAATTGAGAAGTTAATGACAAAGACATATAATAATCTGAATTTTATAGTGTCTGTACTCTACTTGTGATTAGGGCTAGACCATCTTTCCTCTAATATCCTTATTCAATTTTACATTTTAAAAGTTTTACTGCCGCAAAAATATCATGAAATGGGGAAATTGCCAAATGACTCTAATGTGAACACACTTGGACTTGAGCAATCTATTTGAGTAAAGTTAGTTATGATTATTTCCTTTTCGTCTTTTTCTTGTTTTTATGACTGTATGGAATTTTAAAGGATTATTACGATAACTCCAGCGACTCTTTTTATCTCGCATATTTGGGAGTAATCAATAAAAATGAGGAATATAAAAAAGAATTGTTCTCGTGTGCAATTACACAGGCAGAGCAGAGTCCATCAAGTCAAATGACAAAGAATAAAATAATAAAGGAGCAAACAAGATATAGTGGGGGAAAAATTACATAGAAAAAAAAATGTTTTTAAATTTTTTGAGCATATCTCTCACTGACTCTGAATAAAGGCCTTCACTTCTTATTTAATTCGACTCACTTCACATATTTTGATATTAATCAGGAGTAGTTGATTTTCTCCCCTTTTATCTGTCCCTGTCTTTTTCTGTGTGTGTGTCTGCCTCCACTATGTGTAAAAAGAGTGCACAATAAAATATTCCATACATGTGCTCCGGCTACTTTGGATTTCTATATGTCTTGGAGAAGAGTGATACTCAATGCTCTGTGACAGTGCGACAGGTCAACTAGTCAACCATACGCTCCATTTTCGGTAGTGCATAAATCATGATTAGGAAATGCACAGTGTCTGCCGAGAGAGCTCACTCATATTCCATTACAATCTCGAATCTATGTATGTTAAATGCTATCTACAGTTCTAAACACCTAGGTAGAGGCCGTCCAATAGATAGCATATGCCTTTTGCCTTTGGATACTTATGCCATCTCCTCCACGCTCAGATTAGATTAGATAGACAAGAAGACCTACACACTCTCTCAAAGACTCCACTGCCCAAAATTCCTACTCAAAAAACGGCTCATACAATAAATTAATTATAATCATAATAATAAATACGAGATGAACTGATTAATATTAATATTTCTCTCCTGCTTTTCTTGGCCTTTGGACAAGAAAAAATGCAGTGAAAACCAGTAATTATAATGACAGGCAAATGCCTTGTTTGAGCCCACAGAGTCATTGGGCAGGGTGTAAGTATGTACCTACGTGGAGTTCTATGCAAAGTATGAGATAATGATAATCAGAATCAGAATGTTCTTGTCCTTTCGTTCTGTTCACCACCGTGTTTGCTGACTGTTCCTACTCTCTATGTAAGTACGTCCTACCTTGTCCGCAGTCTGTATGTCAAGACTACAACAAGATTCCGTATTATAATAATATTATTATTATGTAGAAATGTGGAAAGTAATTTGGGAACCACCTTCACTGTGACTCTGTCTTTCTTGTACATGTACACTGCCTGTAGTGCTTGGCTACGGCAGAGTATGATGTGTTATTATTCACATTTTATTATTTATCGTATGTCTTACCTATGTACTCTGTATTTTGTACTCCATATGTACCTTCTACACTTTCCTCGGGTGTCTAACTCAAATTTCAAAATTAGGTACTACTCACATATAAACTGACTGATCACGAGTATACTATATTTATTAGGTGAGGTAATAATAATAATAAGACAAGCCTGCTAGCTTGCTTGCTAGTAAAGCCCTCATCTGTACGTTCTCTAAGTAGATTCTGATTCAATGGACATTGGACATGGAATATCGAGTATGGTTTTTAATAAAAGTTTGAGGAAATGATTGACCATGCAAATAATAGAAGAACGGTGGTCGTTCGTATGCAAATCATTATTGGATGACTATGACGGTGTTGGCCTTCAAATTTCAAAACATTACACAGCTATACTATGGAAATTGAAACCAAAGGTATGTACTTGCTATAAGGTGGCTACGCTTTTAAAGAATTTACAGCTTAGATTTATATACTATTATTGAGCAGTAGGCCTAAAAGGGAGCTCCCGTCTATTTCTGTGTCCATGCATACTGTAATTATTTTTGATTTTTTGGGAACAATTTACATCACTTCCCTCACACACACATCAACTTGTCTACCTCTACATATGGAAATCCTCGATATTATGTGAACACATTAAAAATCTCAAATATGCTAATTTGAAACATAAATAAATAGCTCCCATATGTCCACACAGAAGTAGTCCGCAGGTGTAAAATGTTTATTTTAGGTATGTTCAATTTACAGAGAGAGAGAGAGAAAAAAAAACGTGATATTTGGTTAAAAATTCCAAGATTTTGATTCATTTCTAAAATTAAATGTAAATTCAAAGTATAATAGAAAAATAGAATAAAAATCAAACTCATTGTGACACATTATTATTTTACGTGACGTGCAGTTCCCTGTCTTAAATTTATCATTGTTATAAGGAGTTTACCTTATTTTTTTTTATCTCTCTCTCTAAGTTTCCTCCTCTGCTCTGTGAAAAATTATGAATGAGCATTGTGAGGAGCTAATGCTATAAATTGACATTTAAAGACCTACGTCGGCGTATATGTACATAGAATGTAAATAGAAAGGACAAAAAAACTTGAATATATCTTCAAGTTTAACTTTATCTACAATTTACAAATTTACAATGTGTATATGCACTTGAAATGAGGCGTTCACGTCCCTTCCATTTTTTGTTTGTCAAAGTGCAAAAGCAAACGCAAACTCGAGCGAACAAGAAGGTATACACAGACACAGAGAAAAAAAAACAATGAAACGATATCCCCCCTTTCAGAAAGAAAAAAAAGTTAAACTCAAAAAGTCATTACACGAAGACTACTTACCAGTGCATTTCAGTTCTTTGTGGTCTTCATCGGAGCCCATGAAACACTGCGGCGCTCCATCGCATAATTTCGATAATTCAAATAGTTGTAATACATCTACTGATTCATTTACTTGACAGCCAAAATAGCCATCTTCAAGATTGAGAAAAAATACTTCTCTCTTTAATCCTGGTGCAGTCTTCTTTTGAGCATAAATCTATATGGAAAAAAGAAGAAAAAAATCAAACATTTTATATAAGAAAAATTTAAATTCACATCCAAATGTAATAAAAATATTTTAGCAAATTTTAAAAAAGATGGAAAATTTATTGAATACTACACTGATGACAGATCATGCATATAATTATGACTATTATACTCCAAACTATATGCTCAAAATTCAAGAAGATGGGAATGGGAATGAATTCGATTTAATATGAGTAGTCACATGAAAATATAAAAACAAATGCGGCCATCCACTTTATATCAGCATCATCATCTATAGCATAGCTTAATATTTCCAATTTTAATTCAAGTCAGGCACAGGCAGAGGCAGAACTGCTGCATAGCATGTAGAATACTTAGTTTATAAAATATAATATTGGTGGCATGATAATATTATAATGGTATTCTCAGCCTTTAGTCTCCACATAGTCGCTGGACTATCACCTCTCGACATGTTGTGTATATGTCATATTATTATGATGATGATGAGGATAATGATGATCAAAAACTTTGTGTGTGTGTGTGGGTGAATCTTTAAACGGTATTTCGTGCAGTCGTCCTTCATCATATCCACCATTTCAATGTTCCTACCTCTCTGTACCTACCAAAAATCTTATTACAATATATACAAATCACTCCATGGCCTATTTCCCTGTGGTGCATAAAATCGAAAAAAACAAAAAACTTATAGAGAAAGAGAACACACCCATTTTCCTACGTGCAGATCGAAGAGAATACAAAATACAATGCCGCCGAGTCTTACTACTCCCCACCAATCTCCACCCTATGTCATCTTTTAGCGTTTGCAATACATTGGTAGTAGTCATATAAATATATACACAGGCTTGGGTGACCCGCAAGTTTAAAATTCTGTAAAGGCCTATATGTGCACTTTGATCGGGTCATTACTTTTGTGTCTAATCGGGACCTAATCCTGTACGTATCGTAATCGTGTACGTATCCTAATCCCCACATTATTAGTTACTGCACACACGTATCTGTATTCTGCACATGAGAATTCATCAAGTCAATATTATTTTACATAATATATTTTGGGTAAAAATTGACTTTACAAAGACTGAGCATATACTCATGAGCTCACGGTTCAAAAACGCGAGTGTGTGTGTGTGTATTTTGTGATTTCCACGAAATCCAAGAGTTGCTATGTTCCAAGTCCAAAAACCTTAAAAATGTGTAAACCTTTAAACGCTCAACGTTCCACGTTCAGTGTTGAGCCAGTCCACGTTCAAAAACCGCATCGCAGACAAACAGAAACAGAACCCAGAACCAGAGAAGAAAGCTTCATAGGAACGGAGAAGAGGGAGAGAGAAATGATGCGATGCGTTACGACGATATGAGAGGACGATATGCAATCAAGACCAAGACAATGACTTGTAATGCTACATAATGTTAATACTAACTAACGTAACATTTTTACATTTTTACCTCCCATCCGCTCCTCTCTAATATTCTTCTCTGATGCAATTAGCATTCATGCAAAAATTCCAAAAAGGAAAAAAAAATACTTTTTTGATATATATATGTTTTTTTTTATCCTTCCTTATCCTCCCTCTCCTCGACATCTTATGATCTGGTCATCTTTAATAAGAGTCTCATAATCTGAACAAATTGTAACAAATTGCTTCGCACAAGAAGATTATGCGGTAATCATAACCGTAATGGCCAGAACCAGAGTCAGCGTCAGAGTCAGTCCCATAGCGACTGCATACCGATCCGTCTCATAGTCATACATTTAAGAAGACAGGCATAACAACCAACAGATACATATGCATGTCTTGGCAAAATTATGTATAAAATCCTGCAGCCGGATTTCATATCCTCAATCTATAGAAATACCTTTGCCAGGCCAGGCCAAAGGATTCCCATGCTTTCATAATCATAACCGAACCGTTCCACATCCTCTGAATTCTAGACTACCTATATAGTGTATTTATATATAGAGCTATTACCTTTAGCTGTGTCTATAGTAGTCGATGTCCTAGGACTCATACATTCCACATATACTAACAAGTCTTCAACAAACCCATTTCCCATCCCATCTATAGCTTTTTTTATTTTTATTGAGCGCACTATCTGAACGTTCCTCATGTAATATATTATGCATATATGTGGCTCAAGACAATGCAAAACCCCAGCTCAACAAAGGCTTTTAACCTTTTCTAATTGAAAATCACTCAGTCAGTTCTGATATTCTATAAATTCTGCTTTAAACGTGATTACAATATTCTCAAGTAGGTACTACATAAGGCTGGAGACGGAGACGGGAGACTGAACCTGGGCTGAACTTACGTAACTGATCGAATATGTGTGCTCGTACATATACTACTATACGTAGAAAGATATGATGAAGCTATGTAATATCGTAATATGTAATAAAATGCATAAATCCATTTTGATCACGTAATATTTAATTATGTATCTACATCTATGGTATGGTGATACTATTATAGTCAAGTATTTTTTTTATTTTATGTGATATCATATTATTATGAGGAGAGTCATAGCAGACGGGGCGATAAACTGCCTGGGACACAAAACAAGGCTCTTCTCATTCTGATTCTCCTGACTATTACAGAGGAAAGCTTTCCCTCTCCTATTCCTCTCATTATACGTACAGCATATTTTATAATATGTAATGTTGCTCATTCCAATTCTGACTCGAAAAGTCCAAATATTCAAAATATAAAATTACAAGAGTGAAATTGGTCTTTAGTGAGATTTAGATTTTTGCGCATATGATTAAGTATGTACCTACCCACCTAGGTAGGTAGGCTCCAAGCATGCAAAAACAAATCTATGTCTCTACTGTCCGTACAGAGATTATGGATGGTCTGGACTGAATATTAATTTCTTGCACGGTCTTTACTTGAGAGCACCGCACACAGCATCCACTCTCTGGGACCCATGACATAAAACATGAGCGTAAACATGGCTCCATACTGACAAATGTCAATAAGGATAGTAAAAGTCCATCCAAGGCTTTTTTGTATTTTGTATCTGTATTCTATACATGATGATGAGTGAGCGTCGTCGTCGTCGTCGTTGTTGTTGTTGCTGTTAGAGTTTGGATTTTAAAATTTTCGAAAATATATGTTACATCTCCACAGTCCTTCCAACATAATGGAGGATGCTAAATTTCCTTCCCACAAACAAACACACTAACGATTTGATTTTTGATCACGATTATGATTATGATTACAAATTAAAATTCCCAAGAATTGAATTCATAGTCGTAACTCTAATTTATAATATTGATAATAATAATATAGACGGACGGGGACGGGGTGGACTCAAGTAGGTACTTAGCAATCTGAGTAATTTCTTCCAAGGAATGCGTTTGAGATGTACAGATAGATAGATAGGGAGGGATGGATAGAAGAGAGCAGTCCCTTGCAATAAAATACAGTCATTCAATATGTGTTTGCAAAAAATACTGACTGATACAAATATATGGGAACATCCTTACAAATTGGAATCATTATTGAGATTTTTATTGAAATTAAATACTGATATCATATCATACAATAGAATACAGTAAGTGAGGGATTTTTTTATATTTTTGCAAAACAATATCACAAGTAACATGTACATACTACGTCTATATAGGCTCCTGCTAGTTTCTTGCTGCACATGTGTAGGTGTTCCTTGCTTTGCAAGTATGCAAATTAGTATAAGTTGCAAAAAAAAATAAACACTCTTGTACACCGCACAGCCCATAGCATAGTCGCACATTCACTGTACATATATTTACTTGGTCAATATTCTCATTTTAACACCTGAGTCTTGTGTAAACAGAAACAGCAACACAAAAAAAAAATAAAGAAAGAATGGAGAAAAAAAAAATATGGGGAAAAAAGGACCCATCAGAATGTGTATGTAAGAATGCAGCAATGCATTATGAAGCTACGGCTACGAGATTTCTTTTTTCAATTATTCTCATTTGACAATCCATTGTGAAGAGACACTGCTGACTGAAATTGAACAATGGGGTGTACGATGACGAATTCTGTCGTTTGTGTCCCTTTTTTATTATTGTTATAGATATACCGTAACCTACAGTCGGCGGCGGCTAGTGTCCACAGCAATATTTATATACGTATAGTCAACAACATCATCTGGGCATATATATTGTTATATCCTTTTAGCGGAGAGAATCTCTCTACCGGAACACTTTTACAGTAAATTTTGTCATCTTATATCACATCACATTCCTAATATACAGCACAGCCATACTGTATGAGAGAAATATGTTTTAGAAATATGTCCAGTTCCTATAATAATATGTCCTATAGGAAATATCCAAATATTTTTTCCCCAGTAAAACAGTTCTCACGTATGGTGAGGGTGCCGGTGCTGGCCGAGGTGAGGATTCCTATAGAATGTGGTCGGAGTGTTACATGTTTTGGTGGTGTTTTCTCTCCTTTGGAGGTAGGTAGATCCCTAGTACTACAGGTGTAGTACATATTACATACTTGTTCACCCTAGACATAATATAATTTGTAAATAATCTCGACGAAGAATCAAGTTAAAACCAATAAAAAATCACACATTGATGATGATGGCATTGTGGATGTAGAGTCACAGAATTAATGGATCATTCCTATGTAGATGACTCCTTGTCATGACAATGTTAAAAAATCCCAATGCAATAATTCCAAATCAATATTCGAACATGCACGTGTGTGTGTCTGTCTCTGTGTTGTGTGTCCTATACTGGCAAGGATCTTTGATCTTTGATCTTTTGTTGTATAATATGGCCAAGCATGGTTTTGATTTTTGGTTTTGACATGAGTCCTTATCACGGTTTCGATTTTAATTTACATTATTCATCCTTTACAATTTACAACTTACAACACACTGCACTATAACTATAACAATAACTTTTGGATCGAGATTTCTTATGAAATAATAATTGTTGTAAGGAGAGTCTCCTCCCAAAAAATTTGAACGCGTGTAAAATTCTTTCTTATTATTCTTCCATATAGAACATAGAATATTTTTATCATCATCATCATCATAAATTGGATACGTTTGAGTATTGACAAAGTTTGTGGTGATCAAAGTCAAATCATGTCAAAAGTCAGTCAATATGTAGCCAAATCAGGATGAGAGAAGATGTGGAAAAATTTAAAGTAGGTGTGTGCTAGGCTGTAAAACATTGATACATTTAAATTTGTCTACTTGGATTTCTCATTCATTGTGTAGAGTGTAGAATATAATAGAATGCAGTAATGATCCATTGCCATTGCATCGCCATCAAAGTCAGAATCGACATAAAAAACATTAGAGGCATGTGTAGGGATATATGGGATAGGGATAGGGACAGGACGACAGGTGTATGAGTATAATAAATAATCTGTATATTACTACTACTACTACTACTACTACTACTCAAGTACTGTATGTACAATGCAAATTACATACAACTACCCATCAAGTCCAAGGGAGAAAAGTAAATGAAATGGAAATTATTGTCATGCGTCGTTTTCATTTTCGCTGTGTAGTTATGTAACATGTGTGTCCACATTCCACATGGCATTCAAAAACAATAATGTAGTACGTATGTACCTCATGTATGTAGTGGTAATGGTAATGGTAGTGGTAGCCGTAGCCGTAGCCGTAGCCGTAGCCGTAGTGGTAGTCTACCCAATACTGGTTCTGGTTTCGTTTCGTTTCTGCTCTGCCCACGCAAAGACATCACAAGATAATCTTCAAGATCACGATAATACTGTTGAACCTGTGCTGCTGTGCAGCATTACTATTTGATTTTCTATCTGTAGCTGTCTCTCTGTATGTTGATTTGAGCTCCGAGCAGAATCTTTCTCTCTCTCTCCCTCACTATCTCATGTTATTCATAATGTAATCATAAGCAAGGTCACACTACTTGCTGTGTTTTTCGTTTATATTATACTACTCAGCTAACTTAAGTAAGCTGCCCAACCAAACCATATACAATATAGAGCTGTGCATATTTTACTGTCAGAATCTATGGACTATGGACATGGCTATAATCCATAAGGAACCTCTTGCCTAGTAGAAAATGCATATACTTATTTGCAGCGGACTTAGTTAGTAGCGGTAGTGGTAATAATATATTATATGTTTGTTACATCAAAATAAAATTTAAAATCAACAAGTACACAGTAAAATATTATTAAGCTAAATAAGAATTTTTATTTCTAACATAATAATATAATATATCTATATATGCATTTCCCGTCTGAAGTCAACCATCGCAACGGTGACCTTCGCCGCAGCAGCGCCAACGCCAACAACAATGTATCTTTACCATCGAGTAATTTTCATTAATATATCATTAAGATGGAGTATATTATGTTAGTCATATGATTACTATTACTACATTTCCTCCCTCATCTTGTTCTTGTCTCTATGTATATTCCCGTTCCTATAGAACTCCATAGATACAGGCGAGAGACATATTATAGCGTGATTCGAGTCATATATCATACGGGTAATGGTCTGCCTATCATACTATTATTATTATTACGCATTGTTATTATTATTAATGTAGAGTTGTGCAGAAAGGAATGATATAATACATAGTACAATGGGAAAGGAATGCAACCGAATCATTAAATTGCATTTCAATAGTATATAGTAATCATTAAATCATAATCATATTATCTCAACCTTTATAATATGTATAGTTACTTTATATCCACACAGACGACGACGACTACTACTACTACACCACTGTAAATGCAGTCACTATATAGTCACCACCTGACTGCTGCTGTATAGCTGTATTTTTAATCTTTATTACCTTCATCATGGTTTGATGAGCTGAACTTGAGACTATACACAGTACAACAGACAAATACTGAAACACTGAAAGATACCTGGGGCTCTCCCCTGTGTGCGTTTATTACATGTTTATTATTGTAGTACTGTAGTATATGGAAGGAGTGTAATGTGATATAATACATAAAATATTGTTATATTAAAATTAAGATACGATACAATTTTGTGTCCAAATTAAAATTAAGATTTATTAAGTTGAAGGTTTATTTTTTTTTCAGTTTAAATTTGGGTTTATTCCCCATTCAGCCACTCTCAGTCAGTGTACAGCAGTCAACGACGACAATGAGGATGTCGATGTTATGTATGATGACGTTGAGGTATAGACATTAAAGGCTTAAGTCACGTCCCTCCCTCCCTCCAATCCCTCGTATTTCGTGCCCTACTATTACTACTCCTTGCTTATAAAGTGTGGAGCATTTTACATTGAGAATTTATTTCATGTAGTTTTGTAATAATAATTGCAACTTAATTATAATCCCATAAAGGACGAGCTTAGGATTTACTTAACCAACACCATTAACTTCTGCTATTGTTAGCTATTAACGATTATGATTATTATTATTATGGTTACGACTCTGATTGTTTCAAAAAACATGAGAGAGATAATAGGGAGACTGTAGAGTACTGTAGACAGTCTCCGGAGCCGGAACGTGAGAGGGATGGAAAGAAAATATGATTATTTGCCCAGAGCTTTCATTTCACTTCACAAAAATTTCTTGCGTTTCCTTCCTACGTGGTCGGAATGTAACAAAGTGAATGGTGAAGTCCAAGTCTCAAAAATTGGACGACAATAAAAATCTTTTTTACATCCGTCGTCCTCATGGATAGACTTACGAGCATACGGAATTAGTATATGTGCTGTACTGTGGCTGTCAATTGAGTCTCTCTCTCTCTGTCCCTGTCCATCCATGTGACAGAGAATTTAAAGATGAAAATTGTAAATGTGACAATTGTACAAATAATTGAAGAAAGAGAAACGTGCTGTTTCATGTGGCGGAGCCAATGTTTGTAGGTCGCCTCATCCGCCTTTTTTTTACTGGCAGGAGATGCATGTCAATTTACAGTCTGTGTGTATACATTCTAATTTTTACAAATATAGCGAACATTGTTTGTATTTGTACCATGTATTACTTACTATTATGGAGCATTCATCAATAATAAGGATATAAATATGTTTCCGTAAGTCACTATATACATATCACCGTCAACAGTATCAGACCAGTACCAGCCCCATAGCATTAGCATATCATATAGCCATCCTCAGTGGAGTGAAAATACGAGACCAATCTTTCTGCTGCTTCGTAGGCAGTCCCCTGAATCTCAGCCTCAGCTCTACTGAGTCTTTCCGTCTCATTTTCCATACTATGTACAGCTGATCTGATCATGAATTTATTGTACTCAGCTATTGACTTGCTCCACATGCCTTCCTTATTCTTGTCTTATAATATATTAGATTTAACATTGGATTGTTGGCGGTGCCTAAGACAATCCTATAAGAGTCCTCATTCTGATTGCCATAGCTTTTATCTATGAGGGTAGCTTTGTAAGTAGTGCCATATATTGTGCATAGTGAAGGCAAGAGTGATATGCTCCATGGTATGTAGTGCATTGAATTTTTTAAGACTGAGTCGTCGTCGTCGGGCCTCAATCTTGAGGGAGTCGTACTGTCGTAGGAGCAGAAAGAGAAACAGGGAGTGCAGTCAGATGCAAAGCACTGCTCTTGTGTATCGATTACATACAGGATAAAAATCCTGAGATTATGTTGACACGATCGAGGATCAGGAAGGTATATCAGACTGAATCAATGTGGATAGTGCTAACCAAAGTACCAAAGTATGAACACCAATCCCATACCATAGTCCCAGCTTTATTTCTCATACTTGACTTAACTCAAAAATACATGTACCTACCTACCACCATTATGCATACTCTGTAGTGGAATGGAAATGGAAACGAATCTACACAAGCACGAAACACATGGTACTTCTACTGTATAATGAGAAGGTATGACAGAGGGAACGTTAACGTGAACGTTTGAGCGTCGTACAAAGACAAAGATGGGCATCCACAGAGGCTGGAAGTAGGACAAGCCTAACAGCAAGGTGTAATGCAGGTCAAGCTCTCTGCCGATGCCGATGCCGATAGAAATCTCAAATCTCATCTGTTTGCAGCTTCATTTCACTCAACTCATACACCGATATACCTCACCGTGGAAATCCCATGTAGTGTACATAGTGTATTGTCAATGTATTTCCTTGCATTGTTATTTAAAAAAAAAGAGCTTTAACGATGAGACGGCGGCTATATACACCATTGTTTTTTTTTCTTCCTCCTTCTCCTCCTAATTCTAATTCCTATACTTACTCCAAACTGATGCTTTGAATACACAGAGAGATAAACTAAGTATAATTCTCCATTACCCACAAACACTCTTCTTCTTCTTCTCCCAATCCCAATAAATGTTTCTCGCCACTTGCTTTTTTAATTTTCCCCCCTTCCTTTTCCTGTACTCATCCTCGGAAAACTAAACGATTTTGTTTCGCTACACATATGCTTATAACAAGCTCTCGAATCTCTTTGATTTTTTTTCGGCAACATTGATGCCCTGTATATTATATGCTGAAGACTGCAGGGTTAATTAGACTCATTTATCTACTTTTTCTATTTTTTTTTTGAGCATTTTTAGTTTCAGTTAAAATTCAGAGATGATTCTTTCATTTTTATTTTTAAGGTCTCGGCTTGAGTCATTATGTCATATGTGTGAAGATGGATGGGGACGGTGATGGTGAGGGAGTTACTGGGGAAAAGATAATGAGAACCATAAGTGTAATTTGAATGCAGGAGTTTATTAATAATAATGGCTATAGACTATATAAGTGTGGTTGCGAGTCTGGTGAGACTGACTGTGTAGGGAATTCCTGGTAACTGGTAATGGTAATGGTAAAGATATGGTCAATCGTTATCTTGTATTATTGTGTCGTCTCCATACTGACTATATAGTGAGTTGGCGAAGAACAGACAATATGCAAATGCCTTCATTATGCTAAAAGGATTTTATGGGTGTAAAGTTATAATTGTAAATCCGTGTTAGAATTGAAGTCAAAATCCTTTTTTAGTTTTCTTGGTTCTTCTTTTTTTTTGAGAGAAAACGGGAATTGAGTCCTACGCGCGCGGACATTACTTACGACGGAGTTCGAGACCGCGACTTCATTATATATTTTAGAAGAAATGTCTAAATATTTTGGCTTCACAAAATTTGAGCGTGCGCTTCCCTATGAGATGTACTTCGTAGCGTAGCATGGGGGAATGAAGAAAAAGCCTATACCTTTTATACCATTAGCCGTTCAGTCTTGACTTGGGTCAAGGAGACATATATCTATGCTAATATTATTACAGTATTATATTACCATTATTTTTTTTCATAATTTACAATGTATTCCTTTTTCTCCTTTCCTTGTAGCTATAAGCATATATTTGTAGTTCTAGTTTGTAAAAAAAATTTGTAGACAGTTTTATAACACTGGCGTGCGTGCGACATTTTATTTACTCAGGAATTGGTCATGCAATCTATGTATAGCTCTGAGTCTCTCTCTCTCGTCTCAACGAGATCTGGACGAGACAGACAGTCGTATGGTATAACCCCTGCCGTTCTCAATACTAATCATGGGAGCACACAGCTGGTTACAATAATAGCTAATTCGTCAAGATGTAGATGTACATCCTGTACATCCAGTTAACAACCAGTACCACCAGTATAACGCATCTATCTTATTTCTTTTGATCCTCATCGTCAATCAATATATATAGGCATCCATCTATAGCCATTGGCACATTATATGTACATACATTGTAAAATTGTAGTCTGCAAAAATTAATTTACAATTTTTATCTCCTTTCTTCCAGTGTACTACATAGGATTCCTATTACCGTCATTATTGTACATACATATAATTATATAGCTTCGGCTCTGAATTGGATCTTTATGAATCTATTTGGATGTGGATTATGTAAATGAAGAATTGATAATTTGCGAAATTTTTTTTTTTAAAAGATGGGCAAGAGAACTTGAGACTGAGAGTGGGCAGTGTGTGTGAAGTTGAGTTCGAATTCGAATTCGAATTTTTCATATGAAATTCAAATTTGCCGTTCAGCCCCATAGTGTAATAGGGAGACATACAGTGTAGTACTAACTTAGGCATATGGATAGTGAAAGAAACTTTTAAACTTTAAAACTTTTATTATATGACTCATGTTGTCAGGTTAGTCACTTAAAAAAAGAGAGTTGGCACGACTCTTCAACATTAACATTATATGTGGGCTCAAACATGCAGTCTGACTCTGCTGAGATCCTTTATAGAAGGAGCGGACAGACCGACGAGCTGACCAGAACAGAACAGAACAGATAATGCAATGTAGATTCATGGACCCATCAGTTCTAACGAGAAAGAGAGAGAGAGCGACAGACAGAGAATTATCGAGAAAGCCCACCTACTATCTTTCAAAGTTACAGAAAAATATTTGGTGCTTCACATTGGAATTCTTCTCTCCTCTCCTGTCTCATAAAAATCCATGCTTCTGGCTCTCAACTATGTAGTAAAAAAAAAGAAGGGAAAATTGCCTCCATGTCCAGGGACATTACCATGGTTCTAACTCTCCCTACAAGTTTCGAATCTCTGTGCCAGTCTGATTAACTGTACATGTTTCACATCCTACCATGCCATGCCATGTAATGCTACACAGGTATGCCGCCCAGCTCAGTTTCACTCTCTGTGTCCAGTCCGACCGACCCTGTCATATCCATAGGGAATATTATGAACTTGAGAAACACTTTAAATTTTAGCTACTAGATATAATACGAATTACGAATACAATTACGATTACTGTGCAGTCCGCAGTCAACTTTTAGTGCTACGACTACCACCACCACTACCATGGTCATCCCATCACCATCACCATCATCATCACCATCATCACCACCACTACCACTACCACTACCACCACCCATTCAAAATTATCCACAAATCCTATGTGAGTATAAAAAAAATATACAAAGCATATAGAGCTGCATCATCTTCATTCTTCATCTTGAGTCTCTAGAAGAAATATTTTTTCTCTCCAAAAACCAGCCTTTCCCTTGACTTCAGTAGATTGGACTTTATCATGACAAAACATGAACATTGCTTATCACACTATACGCACGAGAGTTGAGTCGACTCTACATTATTATACAACCACAAGCTCACTACCTCAACGTACGCGTGATAATCAAGTCAAAACCATACATGATTAGATGAGAATGAGATGATGAGGTGACTTGGATCTTATTCCTTTGCAGTAGATTGGTTTAAAAAAATAATTCTTTTTGCAATAATTCCACATCTTATCCTTTACTCGTCTCTAAAATCTCCTCATCAGCCATCATTTACTCAGATGAGGATGAAGACGGAAGATGAAAGTTGATGAAGAAAAAAAAGGTATTCAACATTCAAGACTTCAAGATGCCCGTATAGAAGTACACTATACACTATGTAGTCACTACCCAAAGGCCATCCTTTACCCTTTTCATCATCATACATCAGGTTTATAGTTTTAAAAGCTAAAAGTTGTACGAGATTTTTTTTCTTCCTTCCTTCAATTGTAATCCTATTGTTTCAATCGGATTAAATTGTGAAGTAGTTACATTATAATTATTGTATTGATGCTCATTGTATAATAATACGATGATGTTGTATATATTTATTTGAGATGAGATGAGCATTTAATACCCGAGGAGAAGAAGAGCTCAATCAAAGCATCCTCACACACATGCTGCTGCTCCAGGCTTCCCCTCAGAAAAAATAATGAAAAGGAAAAAAAACGGTCATCCATATTGTAATACTCTATATGAGTTCAATCTTCAATTTTTTGAATGGAGATTGAGATTGAGAAAATTGAAATTGAAAAACATTGGAACGGAAGGGGAAACCACAAAAGTGTCTAAATAGCGAAAATATATGTGATCTTTGCAGGAATTTCCTCGACTCATTCATTACAATATGACACAAAAGAGATTCTGTTCTTGCTCCCCTCCTCAAAAAAAAAAGCTACCTGTTGTACGCTCCTCAGCTTCTGTTCCGTCTGTCTCTCTTCTCCCTTTGTCTTTTCACATGGTGAAACTGCAGGACCCGCAAGAGATGAGTGCGAACGCGTCAGGAGCAAGTAACAACTAATACGACATTACTACCTACAACATAATCCAATCCACCTGGGTAATTTGCACTGACGATAACGATTAGCGCGCTACATGTCATGCCATGCCATCGTCAACGTCGGAGTCATTGAAGAGGTGAGAGGAGATGAGGAAAAAAGAGACGTAAGGTACGGATTATTTTTTGACGGTCTCAACAACGGTGAGAGGGTCAAGAAACTTTCGATTCCTGTCGAGCCTCATATCCACAACAGGGACACTTACTCCTCGTAAGTAGTATAGGTGCGATACTCAATACTGAGATCCTCTAGAATTATAAGGGAACTTTATAGTTCGACATTTTTACAGTCAAAATCCGCAGGACGGAATTTTCCCTATACACTAAGCGTCTCATTCAACAGTTGAGAGACTGCGGGGAGCTATATAGGCATATGTGAACCCTCTATACTCACTATAGGCAGATCAATATAGTCTTTAAACTACTCTGCTCGTATCATAGTAGATATGTAAATCAAAAGCCTCCGTCGTCTCCATGAAGACAAGGCAAAGACAAGGAGACGTGGCTATGACGGGGAAAAATGGAGTCGAAGACATAGAGAAAAGTAAAAAATAAGAGTGATTTTGCGTATTTTTACAGAAACCATGATTAATCTGAAAATCCGTAAGTAAGGTTGCATGTCATGCAGTTGTCAGCAACAGCATCAACCAATGTCCAACAAGTCTCCTATATATGCTCAGGCAGTTACTTTGCTCATTTCATTGCAATAATGATCTCGAGACGGTGACGGTCCCTCTGTATTTATCTCCAACTTTGTCCTCCCTGTCTCCGATGTGCCTGTCGCGCTCAGGAGACTACTACTACTACTACTACTGACAATTAGAATTTTTACAATCCGACCAACGTAGATGATGGCGACAAACAAACAAAAAGGGGAAAGAAGGATATAATTACTTCTGTGTGGGTACCTATATAGGTACAGGTATAGGCATCCAGCGTATAATTCTAATTCTAAATCAAGTATCAAGTTAAAAGTTCTTTATGGAAAAAAATGGCTCTAGAAATCTGCTAAATTTTAAACTTGAAAATAATGTAAGTAGGTATGTAGGCATAGGTACGTTCAAATTCCGCAGACATTTATTCTGTTTTTGTGCAGTCCATTACAGTGTACATATATTAGACTGTGCTGTGCTATAATGTGCGAGACACACTAGATAGACAGGAACAGGAGATATTGAATATGCATGAGCGGTGGATGGTGTCTGCCTGCCTGCCTGCCTGCCTGTGTGTGTGTATGCGGATTTGAATTGAATTCAACTGTCGTCCTTTTTCCATAATGGATTTAGGCAGTCACGTTTTCCTAATATTCCCCCCTATATACTTCATCTCATCATGTGTATATTGAATAGAATACTGTAATCATATATACTTTATTTTCTCGTTCAAAACTTTTTCCTACTATTTTCTGCACTGAGAAAAATGCACACGAAACATTTTAATCGTGTACTCTGAGAGAGGGAGAGACAGGGTAAAAAAAATCAAATAGGTAAGCACAAGGGACTATTATAATATAAACTAACTACTTGTTCAAAAGAAAAGTTAAAAAATACAAAAAAAACCTCATAGAAAATTTTAAGTCGGTCCTTGTCTACTCATAATCCGACTCCTAATGTTCATATATATATATATAATTTTCTGCATGTTCGGTGAGGGTGAGTTTGGGGAGGGATGGAGGGGTATATGTGTAAATGTAGTGAAGGTGAAAACCTGCTCGAAAGGAGTATCGTACTACAGGACAGGACAATAACAGTACTGTACTCACTCCACACTCAACTGTCTCAGCTATCATAAGGTGATATACATGAAACTTTTTCAGTCCAGCAGTCAAGTGTTGTCTGACTGAGCTAAAAAAGCTACTAAAGGTACAATAGCCGAACTTGCCTCTATGCAAATACTAAACATTCTCCCCTGTACACTGCACACTGTACATACGTATCCTTTTCATTTTTTTTTATTTTCCTTCCAATTTCTTTGAATATTATATTTTATGCGAGGTACTTAAATGAAACTATATGACTTTGAAACATTGCAGTTTACACAAGACGAAGGAGAAGAAGAAGAAAAAAAAAACGTAACGTCATCTCTATCTCTCTCTCTCTCTCCCCTCTGTTTCTGCCCATGAAAAATCCTGAAATTCAAATTCAACGTTCAAAACGTATTCAACGTACACTGACACTGCCCTGGATATAATTTTACTATAAATCCCTGTCTTTCCTCTTTTCTCCCCCTCCCTAGTACAGATACTTTCCATCTCTCGCTCCACCTTACATGTGCACCCAAGAGAATATTTATTTAAATACATATATTTGTGTCAAGACACAAGACTTATTTTCCACTTGGAAAATAAGTTGTTTATTACCTTCAGAAAGTATAGAAACATAATATGTAGGTAGGTATACTATACATAGTCTTGTGTCTGTCTGCTCTGCTAGTCTAGTTATTTAATATGTATATATTTTTTTTTTAACTTTGCACATAATATTACGAGGATCAAGATCAAAAAGTTTTAAGGATAACCATACTATAATATTATGTAGGGGCCATAGTAACAGTCCTACTCATCGTCAGTAGTAGTAGTACTCACTATGGATTTTAATTTTATGTTTGTGTGCTCGTCGTCCACAACTGCAAAAAAAAAAGCAAAAGCAAAGGACGGGACGGGCCGGGCCTTCCACATATGATAGAACATACAGAAAATTACCTGCCTACCTACCTACTCTCCACTTTTCATTGCCTCATAGCTTTACTTTATTTTCAAGAAAATTAGAGTTGGAATTGTGTAGTGAGGACTGAGTACTATAATTAAATAGGGGTAACATATATAATTTATCTCTGGGTTGCTACGAGTCTCGTAGTCTGCGCTGTAGTTTTAATACACAATTTCATCCAATCAACAACTATTAATTTGTCTTTTTCCATGCGCCACAAAGAGGAGGAAAAAAAACCAGGTTAATATTCTGTATTCTTTTTCCCTTTGAACTGAGACGCCTGTGTATATAGTCAACGTGTAATATCTCGTACTTGTACTTGCCCTGTCCTGTTGTGTGAGTAATATAGATATCAGGGAAGAAATAATCATAATAATAATCCTAATAATTCCATGTCAATAGTAATAGTAATAGCCCTCGTAATAATAATACCCATCATCTGTGTGAGATGAAAAACGTTAATCTTTGATCCAGTCTCAAATTTTTTTTTCTCTCTCTAGTTTACATTCAGACAGGGATATAAAATTAAATCATGGATGATGATGATGATGAGACTGACGATGAGTGAAACTGATCCACATCCACTAACCCCCGCTAGTTCCCTCATTACTGTACTGGCCCTCTCTCTGGTTCTGGTACTCTGTGAGCCGTTGCCGTTAAGCTCTATGAGAGTTAGCTCCGTCCGACATCTCTTAAAAGAGTGAGGTTCAAAGTTTATGGGATTGTTTTAGTGGACGAGAGGGAGAAAAAAAACTTGAAATTCTATTCAATTTATTAGTGATATAGTCTCAGATATGAAGGGAGAAAAAAAACTATATAGAAAACTTTGAATTGATCAACATCCACTATTGGACAGTTTGTCTTTGTATATTTCGATATTGAGACTGATATTATTTGTATTGAGCATAATACAATGATTGTATAGCAGTAGCTGGATGGTAGCTTGTATTCTACTTTGACTGTGTATCTCTCATCTGTACATATGTTTAAGCTTGACTCTGACGGCTTTTTAAATTTTATGAAGACAACCCGTCTAGTACTTGTATTTATCCCCTTTAATAATAATACCACTCACACCCTGCTCCATCATGGAGAAAATGAGGAATGAAAAGCCAATGCCGATGCGGAAAAAGTGAATCGCGCGAAAATTTGCACGATTATTAAAGTCATCAAGTATATTATGAGTATCACTGATTCACTCATATCCTGACGTTTATTATGTACGTAGGTAGTTGTAGGTACGTAGGGATGAAGATGGAATTGTAATGTAATGGGGGATGTATAAGAGAGCGAAAACAAGTAAGTAACATTTACTGCTGCTCCTCCGTACCTTACACTCTTTACAGGTAAGCCTACGACCAAGGACGTAGACATTTATTTTTTTTGCGGTCCCTCTCCAACGCACCTGCACTACCAATTATCATTATGTTCCCTTTTTTTTCTGGATTTCCTTTTCAAATCTGTACTTGCAGTGGAACTACCTTATGCCTTATGCTACACATGTACATATACTTGTGGCTTTCAAAATGAAATAGATCCATGTTTATTTCTAAGCCAAGTATCCCTATCAACTTTTGTCTGTGCTATGTACGGCCCATGGAATCCTGAACATGTATTCATTACAGTGTATATAATAGGAGTGAGTAGACTCTAGTTAATAAGCGTTCCATCCACATAAACACCGCAACACCCTACTACACTATTGCTCTGCTTTGCTATATATATATATATATAGTGGCTATCTAATTATATATAAATCCTCTCTGCTCTTCTTCTTTTTTCTTTTTTGCTTTTTGTATATTTTTTTTTCCTTTTTGCAATTTCATTTACTTCGTGAAATTGTTGAACGAAGCGTTGTTGGAGACACCATAAAAACCTTCCGACTCCAGATAGCTCTGTCTTTTTGAACGACGACAACCAAGAAACAACATTTATACGAATATATCCTCACAACCCCCTTTTTTTTTAATTCGTGTAAAAGATGTTCTACAGTATATATACTTGTTATTGTTTGTGGTGTCTATATATCTTCCAATTTTACCTTTTACGCTCCAATGTTACAGTTTTTTAATTAAGAAGAGTACTTGAAAACTTTACGATCCTCTCAATGCCAAAATAATAACAATATTCCAAGATTTCAACTTCAACTCCTCCAAGGAATTATCTTAATACCAAAAAGCTAAGACCATACATAGCTCATCATAGACTTTTAAACAAGAGAAAAAAGTGTAAAAAGTTTTATATTCTAAATAGTCTCATCCGGTTGAGATTTGAATTATCGCACCGCAAAATCTAGACTGAGTCTGCCTGTGTGTACTATGTACTGTATATGTATGGGTAGTACAGGTAAAGTTCTCAAAGACTTTGTTAATCTTATGTAGCCTCCAGTATTTCTATTGTAAATCCAAGTTTAATTTTCGTCCCTGTCTTAAAATCTGTAGAGATATGTTGATCGTAAAAATTTACAAAGAATTTCCTTTTATTTATATTATGTAGGTGTTGGTACCTCTGTTGTCTGACGATGAAAATCTCCTAATTTTGTTATTTAACAAAAAAAATAAAACATGCTAAACTTTACTGTTGTCTTAGGAAGCCCAGCAGAGCCTTTGTATAATTCCCTTTTAAATTCGCTAATTCAATTATTTGTGTCCCACGTATACAGTATACAGTACATACTACCTTGGAATTCAGTCAAGTGTTTAGAAATGGGACTTTAATTGAAAGTAAAACTAAATTTATAATTTTGCTATAGTTGGACTATATATTTTGGAATTGTGATCGCTGTACAGGTTTAAAGCATGAAGAAAATTCCCATTTGTTTTTATGCCACTTGTACAAAAAGAGAAAAAATAGAAATTACACGTTAAGTGTAATATTTCTTTCTGTATCTGTCTCTGGATCTAATAAATGTAGGCAACGGTTAAAAAAAAGGATGGAAATATAATACTTCTCCTTAAAATAATTGTCCTACCAACACCAACACCAACACCAACACCAGTACCAGCCCTTCTTTCTATATCTACCATATATACATTTGATTCGTGCAAAATTCCTATATAAATTGTCTATGCAATTATGATGACCTTACACACGAAAATGTACTAATCTCTGAGTACTACTTCCTTTTATCTAGACCATATATTACTTACATTGAAAATAATATATATGAGTGAGTGTGGAAATTGGTTATAGTTTTGACTTTGATTTAGTTTTCTACTTGTAGTACTGATTTCAAACTCATTTTTTTTCTTGTCTGCTTTTCCTGTCAAAAGCTTGAACACTTCCCTTCATTAACGTCTACTTTATTGACTTGTACCTACGATTATCCTTTAAGTACTCACACGAAACAAACGAGAACGAAAAAGAAAAAGAAAAAACGAAACGGGATGCGCTCCATTTGTCTATGTTGTTGACTCTTATGAATGAGTGAGTGGCCCGACAACGAAGACGACAACAGCCTACGCCAAACTTAAAAAAGACATAAAAACATTCATATGACGAGTATAAGGCAAAGGCCATAGAGCCAGAGCCAGAGAAGTCCGAAAGGCATAATAATCCTGCACCCTACAGAATTCACATGAACATAGAGAGATGAGTCAAGTCGCCGGGTGAGTTGAGATGAGCAGAGAGGATCTAAATCAAGATCATTAAATTATTTACGGGGGCAAGAAAACATTTTTGTTTTCCAACTCCAACTCTCATCACAAACAAATCAGCCTATGGGAGAACAAATAGAAATTTTGAAAGAAGTAATGTGTCACACATATGTGCAATTATATATGTACCTAGGGAGGTAGGTAGGTATAGGTACGCTGTTGATTGGCTAGCTGATCAGAAGCAATGTCAATTTAAAAATGGTAATGCTCTCAAGTATAAAGAGTGAGCAGATGTGTGTTGTTGTTGATGTAGACTATATACATATAGTACACTTATTGGGAGGATATAAGTTAATGGACGGATAGGGGAGTAGTGTAATAACGTAGGTAAGAATAGGAATAACCTGCCTCCTGATAAAAGTGGTTGTGGTAATAATAAGACTAAGGAGAATCTATAAAGATAATAATAATAAAGTGACGAGAAGCGGAGACTACGTTCGATCGTGTTCAGGTGATGCTGATCGTCACTTATCTTTTAAGTTCCATCAGTCAGGAGAGTATCTCCAATCTGTGTCTCTATCCCTGTCTGTCTATATATATACCTTCGTAGGTGAGTGTGTGTGTCTGTATGGTTGGATGGATGGATGGATGGATGTGTGGAATTGTGGAATACTCTGGTTCTGGTACAGCATCAACTTGAGAGTGAAACAATAAAAGAGCAATGCCGTAACGCCTACTTTGTTAAAATGAAGGCATTGGACGCGTAGGAAGACGTTTGGAAAGTCTCCTTAAAACTTAGCACTCCCACACGAAAATCAAACTTAAAATGGAAAGGTTTGCTGGTGATGGTGGTGGTGGTTGTTTCTATCGAAATTCGAAATTTGAATTCGAATCCATCTCATAGCATAGCATAGCATAGCATAGCATATAGTATACATGCAGGACACATAGAGTCAAAGACACTATATATCTTGTCTACATATATGTAGTGTATCCCAAATGAATTAGAAGAAAAAAAAAAGTCATTCGTCTCTTATTTCGTACAACATCCGTACGAACTCTCCGTGTCCGCGCGCGCACAATGCCTATTTCTGATTTTCAATTTGGATTTGGATTTGGATTTGTGCACAGCTCATAGTTCAAAGTTTGAGCGGCGGTCATTATATATTATCCCCAGCCCCATCACTGTTCGACTCTTGGGACATGTCATGCAATGTGTATGCAATTTAAGGGAATACTAATAGGACGTTGCCTGCTCAACGTATCTCCATTATGAACCTTTGATTTTTTTTTATATATATAGAACTCCTATCAGCCTTACAATCAACATGAGCATCAACCTCCAATTCAATGTACAATGAAGAACCCCTGAAAAATATACCATGTACCTCCATGAGTGAGCGAAGCATAGAGAGAGAGAGATAATGAAACTCACAGCAGTACATCACACATTGTTCAACACTAAATTTACTAATACTAATACTGATCTCTCATTAACTCCACCAACAATATTTGACCTAGCATATATGAACCATAATATATTAAATTCATAATTGTGTTTAGGGCCGGAGGTGAGTTTCGTTAATGTGTGGTTAAAATATTGCACGACTCCATTCCTTATTATAAATATATATCCTTGTACTCCATTTGATCTCAATCCTCGCTGATGTTCATAGTCCGCCCGCCCTACAATTCCAATAGCAATTAGCAGTACAGAAACAGAGCAGCAGGAGTCTACCTACTTACTATACCAAAACCAAATGTACACGTAATACTACATCTATGACTCACATTGACAAAATCCATCGTCCATCCAATCCATTGATAACGAGTTTTATTTTTTATTTTTTATTATTATTCAGCATCATCCACCTTCCTCCCAATTACGAGAGTACAATATCTTTCTACGTATAAACCATCTTGTATTTACCAAATTATCTTACACTTATCTCAAACCCTCAAAAACGTTTGCGTTTTCTTTGGGGTAACAAAACAACAACTCCAAAAAAAACTTAAAATTAAAACACAATCTGTGCAACAAAAAGATAAAGGAAAGGGGTAAAAAAAATTAGATTCTCCAGCATCCGCTAAAAATCTGCAGAAATTCTAATAATTTGTAACATTATGAGCGCTTTATTGCAGAATTGTAGAGGGGAAAAATCGCAGATTTGAAGAAAACTCATAACAAGCTCATTACTTTTGAAAACCGCAGAGAGTGAGAAATCATGTAGGTAGGTAAAGGTACGTAGAGTAAAAAGATTATGAAAAATTGCGATAAAAATTATTGGCAAAAGTATAATATATTATGGGGATGAAAAATGAGAGAGACTAAAAAGTATTCAATTTTTCTTTTTTTCCCTATGCTGTTGAATGTACTGATAAAACTATTTATCCGCCGTCCATATGTCTTTAGGTATGTCCTGTGGTATGTGAGATACCTGTATGCACTTAGCACGGAAATAACTGGGTAAAGCTATATAATGTCTAGGTCTACGTCTGTAGACGTCTATACGACTCACGACGACCCTCTTACTTGAGCCTCCAGCAAACTACCTGCCAAAAAATAGAGGCGGTTCCTTCTCACCATCATTCAAAACATGATATTTTAGCTACTTAAAAAATCTGGCCTGTACATACATGTACATGGTAATGTACAGGAGAATATGAGACTATCAACACCAATTCACCAATATTCACCACTTCACCCATGCAAACTCCCCTTGTTATCTCACCGCTTCTTGTAAGTTATGTAGATGCAGCAAAGGGTAGGTATCATGCCGCAGGAATGTACCTACCTACCTACCTACATCCTACTTCTATCGTACGTAGTACAGAAATGCTGTGCTGTACAGTACAGTACAGGGCGACGCTATATGCTGCAGACTTCTTAAAAGGGTGTTTACTTTCCCTCTTATCAAAAAATTAGAAACAGAAAGTTTTAAATTTCAATCCATAATCCATAAGGAATTGGAATGGAATGGCAATTTACTATTTACCCATGTCTCTGCTCTACCTAGTACTCTAATCCCCCTCAATTTAAAGGCTTAGTCAAACGGTAAAATTGTAAAATAATATAATCTTTTATATACATTCAATCAATCACCAATTCATTTTTTTTGTCGACATTGTCTTTCATCGACATCCACTCATTTTCTATGTCAACTACCACGGCACAAAAACGTATGTACCTATACTGATACGATTGCTGACTAAAGCAAAAGCCGATACCGATACCGATACTGATACCGACACCGAGGCCGAGTACAATATAATATCAGCATATGGTATTATTACAGATATTTAAGATACAATGGAGCTATTAGATCCGTAATTGTACGCTACAAGAGGACGAGCTGGTTGAGCTAAACTAAATAATCTAGATAGAGTGAAGAAGGAGACATAGACAAAATGGTTGGATCCTCTCATCTCATCTCATCTCGTCGTTCTCGTTCTCGTTCTCGTTCTCCCGTCCTCCTACACGTTACCTACACCAACAATACTATACAATATAATGTGATGCACGTAACAGTAGATAATGATAATAGGATGATGAGCTTTCTTAATATTTAAACATTTTAGGACCATCCTTTGAGGTCACTCTGGGGCTCATAATTATTGCCCCGTTGCAGTCCCGTACATAATGCCATATCTCTCCTCATCTCCATCCACACACACTGCTCTAATCATAAGACCAAGACCCACTAAAATACTAATATAAATATGACACTTGAGTACACACACACGCCACCATTCAAGTGGATGGAAGGTACATAATAATATTATACACAGAGAGGTGCTCTGCCCATAATATAATGTATGTATACGAAAAAATGAAAGAAATTTTTTTTCTTCCAAACATCCACTAACTCCTCTCGCTACATGTATGGGTGTAGAGTGACCCAATATTTCCTACACTCATGTTCTGTTTGCAAATTTTTACTCAGTCAGTCTTTTCAGTGTTTGACTTGTAGCATGTGCTTTGCTGCTTGCACCATCCATTCTCCACTACAACGTTAGCGTACATCGTATTGTTGTCATTTTCACGTAGGTATGTAGTATGTACTCACTAATGGGCATTAACTCTCACTATGTATTACTAAAACTATTTCGCTAATGTCTAAAGTGGTGATGATTAGCTTAAGTTTGAGTTGATACAATGCAATTGTTTGTATGAGTTTGGCTACAGACAAAGGTTGCTCAGTGAAAGTGTTACTTCTTCCTCCTCCTCCTCTTCTTCTGCTTCATCTTCTTCTTCCATATTGACTGAGCAAACTGTAGTACTCAAACTATTACTATTATACCTACACCCCGCACAAACTCCTCAGCTAAACAGATGGTGATGAGTATAAGAATGAGGATGGTATTTGTATTTATACAAAGTTAAAAATTATTGTCAGTTATACATTACACATAGGCGGATGCTCATATTTTTTCTTTTCTACCATACGTGGAATTAAACACGTTCGTACATATTTAGTACAAACTACAATAATTCCATGTTCTGACTGACTACCAAATGACTGTTGTTCTGTCATTTTTTTTTCGAGTATGTAGGCAGATTCAAAATCTTAAATTATTTCATGTATAACAAAATAATTTCAGAAGCATTCTTTCCTGTATAACTTCATAATAATTCATTTGTAAATTATCTTATATGCAAAGGAGCCAGGAGGAGTATGACGTGAGATTTGGGGGGAGGGGGGACGGTGTTAAAAGGTAAGAAAGGAAGTAGTGTAGATTGTAGAAAAACATTGTGTGTCGTATTCGTATTCGTATTCGTTTTCATTTTCGTACTCGCACTTGTGCTCGTATTGGTATTTAAGCATCACCTCGCCTACTCCCCAGCAGCCCAACCAAACACTCACATAATATAATATACATTGTTTACCAAAATAGCAAAAGAAAAGGAAGCTTAGGCAAGCATGCATGACGTCCGACGTCCATGCATTCAAAATCTGAAATCTGATTGTGAGTTCATATAGCAAAAGAGTCTTAAGTAGGTAGGTACTATATCACTGCCATCACCATCACCACCATATCACCGTCTGCACAGTGGAGGTTTAGACAGGAGGACATTTTAATACATGTACGCACCGTTGAAAAAAAGGACGTTTATAGAGCTCCAAATCATGCTAAGTACTAAAGGATGGAAATTGAAATTGGAATTGGAAATAGATATGACACATTGTTGAGCTGCTGTTTGTCACTAATTTCTCCACAATGCCATGTTACAAAGTGCGATGTCCCTCCAACTCCAACACACAACTATAATACTCCCTACCTACCTACCTACCGACCGACACATAATAACGCATAAGTAACATGCATAACGTAGGTAGTACATGTCCACGTCCGTCCTGTACCTCACAGGATTATCCGCACATTTAGCGTTATTCAAATTTAATTGAACGACACGTAACAACACAACTGTCTTTTTTAGCCCTTTCCTTCTTCATTGTCTCATGGAGAGTGGGATAATGTATGTAGCTGTCGTAGGAGAAGTCATTGACGATTGACGACGACGACGACGACAACAACATTACACATTATATTGAGCCCATACATTTTTTGAGATGGAAATTGAGATCGACATCCACATCAAGACAGATTCTCAATCTCAAAAAATGAGTTCCTAGCCTCCAACGACGCATGGTGATTATATGTAGTGTTATGACATGTAATTATAAGTCTCTATGGCTCAAGAATGCTCACTATATTATACATATAGGCATATAGATTAAATGCTCATAGCTATAGGAGCATTCCCAGTGGAAATCATGGACATGATGAACAATGCAAGATGGAACAGTGCAGGGTGAGTCCACCACCTGTTGCCTCATCCTCAACGGTGTATTTCACTCCGCTCTTTCCATTCAATGGACAGTTAATTGGTCAAATTGTCATTGGACCCTCCAAAAATCCGTCTAATGGAACACGTGTCCGGATTTTTACGAGAGTCTACATGGTATTTATTTATTTAGTCAGTTTACCATTCATACATCCCAGAGTAGTTGTGATCCTATGGCAGTGATTATAATAGCCGTAAAGTGAAGACACACAAATGTAAACGTAGGTAGGTAGGTAGGTAGGTAGGTAGGTAGGGAAGAAAAAGTTTCTATCTGCAGTCCGCCGCTCTATTATGCACACAGACGGAGACGGAGACGGACACACGGTGGTGAACGTATTGCTTTTTAGTATATGTTCAAGTGAAAGGGAATGGAAATGGAAATGAGGAACGACAACGTGAATATATCATCTAATGATAACAACAATCACTGTTCCTCCTCTGTTCAAAAGACGGACTACTTACTACACATACCTATACCTATGCCTATACCTATAGTGTTCCGTAAGAAAATATGTACACGCTATGTGTATATAAAGTTCTATTCTCTCCTGGGGATGGTGCTCTACTGTGTAATGTACTGTGTGTGTGTACAAGTAATAGTAATGGGACGTAAACGTAGAGATTGGAGGCTTGAATTTGGATCCCACGTTATGCTATATAGGTAATATACTATGTTCTGCCTGTAGTAGTAGTAGTAGTCGTCGTCTTATTCTTATGAATCCAAGTAAAAAAAAAGAAGTTATGTTTCATTCTCTATGAACTCATATTATGTATTGAGGAGAGTCACTTGGACTTGTCTCTTGCTTAGGTCGTCTCTCTCCTTCGCTCAAATTGAAAATGAAAACGTAAACGTCATTTGATCATCCATATAAGTAAATTCAGGAAATTTGAAATTCACTTCAACTCTTGCGACAAATCATAAACAGTCCTTAATAACAAAAACAAGTAAGTGTGCCGTCTTTTTAGAATAGATGAATTAAAAGCCTACGCTACGGTTACGGTGTACGTTGTATATGTCAAATCTGAGCGCTGTAGTTTCTATTAAGCTTTCTGTGTCCTGAACTCCTCTGAACGAGCATCTCCTGCGCCGTACGTGGTATGCATATTACTGTATATATTGTGGATGTATGCCGCTGCTGTTATAAAAAAATAACTGAATACTACAACTACTTAATAGTTACTACCTTTTCAGATTTTCAGTAACATGATCTCTCATTGTGAAAAAAAAACAGACACTGAAACAGTGCGAAAGAAGAGAAAAAGCAAAAGTAGTTTGGTATGTAAACTAAAAATTAGATGAAAAAAATTATAAGGATACTTACATTTGGTAATAGAATCAATATTGCAACCCATACAGTCCATATGGATAAAGACTTTAGTAGAGCTAAGTGAAAAAATTCAAAACAAAAAAAAATGAAACAACATGGTACATTATAGCAATAAATATTTTCAAATCCACCTTATAAAAATGTAGTATACATTCAAATCAGACAAGATCACCCTTGTACCAGTGACCAGTCCCAGTGACCAGTCCCAATCCAGCTAATGTAATGTAATTTATATAACTAGACACCCAGTGTAAAATGAAAAATGTACGAGAAAAAAAAATATATGTTGCAAAGTAGTAGCATCTCTGTATATGGGAATCTCATCGTAATCATAAAATCAGTCAAAATAATAATTATTGATGGTCCATTCCTCACACTCAGTCACACAAATAACAATAGGTAGTGCATAACATCGTCATATGTACACAACGGACTGAGATGTCTTGGACTGTCTTGGGGGGTATTTAAAAAAACTGTACACACAGATACAGATACAGAACAACGTACAATAATTTGAAAGATGTATAATATGTTTTGGTTGTAAATAAAAATTTGAGTCTGATTTTAAAAGCGTAGACAATTATTATTACAGGGAGGTAGAGTCATATTATGTAGTCATAATTTTTTGGCCAAGAGGCTCTATACCAGTGAAACAATTAGACAAGTGAACTGGGATTTGAATGGAAGATAAACGTTCGTAGTCAGTACAGGTACATTGAAATTGAAGCACACACACACTCACACACACATAAACATACGCTATTTAATACAGATAGGAATACATGTGTATATATATAGGTAGGGAGGATGGTTAAAATAATTTTTATTTGGCACTCTGTGTTGTATCTCTGTCCTGTTTTTCTCTTCTGTCTGTATTATAATAATAATATACATCACTGAGTATCATGAGGCGGATCTCCCCACTTTTTCCTTGTCATCGACGCCGTGGTCGTCGTCATCGTCGTCATCATCATCATCATATGCTCCTATGAGCATTCATCGCCCACGATCCGAATTATACGATTCCACTTGAAAAATATGATTGCATAACGGCCCTGAACAGCTACACACACACATAATTATATTAGAAAATGGGTGTTGGACTCTTTAGCTCACTTGCCCTGGTTTTTGACATGTAGGCTTTCATCGTGGGCTTTAATGACATACTAATTCCAAAAATCCATTTATTATTTTAGCATGTTCACTATATATATTATCTATGTGCATCACATATGCACTGCTGTAAGTTTTCTTGTCATATTTCTTGATTTTTTTTTCTTTTGCGTGTGTGTGTGTCTGTCTCTGTTAAACTTGTTGCTATTTTTTCCTTGTTCTTTTCTTGAAACGTTTCTTGCAGTGGATGTCTTGGTGTTGGGAGAGTGCACTCCAGATACATAGGTAATTTATTGTGTACTGATAGTGCACTGTTGATGTTGATGTGTTGATACGTTAAGGTATAGTATATAGTATTTGCGCTCGAGATTTGTCGATTGCATAGGACAAGAGCAAAAAAAATAAACGGCAGTAAATAGTAAATTAGTGAGACGTATATATACCCACTGATATACAAAAAAAAAGTACTGCTCACTAATGCTAATGTTATGCTCTGTTCTGTTTCTGTTACTGTTTCAGGGAAGGGTTGTACCCTCTTGCTCGCTCAGATTTAGATATCCGTTATTGTTACACATGTACAAGTGTAAAAATCAGAGTCGCTCTCTCTCTCTCTCTCTCTCCGCATGCTCTGTATTTAGGTTTTGTAGGTTTGTCCATCCTTGAACTTCTTTATAAAAATGGCAAATGTGTGTCCACAGAGCGTCCACCAGAAAGAACTTCTAACAATTCTAACTGCTCTACAAATGGAATTTGGAATTTCTTCAGCTCCATCAAACAACAATAACAATGCAATCATATGTAGGTACTTAAGTATAGACCCAAAGCATACTGTATAAGTACTCATAAGCAAAGCTCAAAGCAAGGAAAGTTAATTGCTAATACTTCCCAGTACACTAATACTAATCATATAATATGTCGTAATCAGGTTATTGTATGAAAGTTTGCATCATATTAAAGCGTATCATATCCCATTGATAAGGCTCTACATATATCTCCAAGTCAAAAACTCACTACACACACACTATATGCATTCTTAATCCTACAATTGAAAGTGCCTATCTCTCTCTCTCTCCCTTGTCCTGTCCTGTACAGTACATTCCTACACAATGAACTGTTATTCCTCTCCATATGACTCCGCGTATGACATATGGTTAAATTCCAATTTGGATATCTCAATGGATGACAATCTACTCAAATTAATTACCTTTCCCACAATTGTATCATAATCATAATAAAACCACACTACGTAACTACAGATATAACTACGGCTTCGGTATAAGCTCAGAATGTCCCTACCTACCTACGTTGCAGGTTACATTACTATATAGTCTATATATTTCCATTAAAAAAAATAACTATCCCAATCCATGCTATACATGGTAAAATATTAAATTGGCAAAAGGATAGAGAAGAATGTTGAAGGATTGAGATTCGGATTATGGGAGTAAATTAGGTTAATTTGTAAATAATTAGGAGTCATGTTAGCTCTCTGGTATTTCCCTTAATTTACATATGAAAACAATAAATGAGAGAGGGCATCTCAGTTTTGAGGGATGGTGCATGTCAATTTGTCAGGGGAAAAAAATTCTTTTCTGTGTATAATAACAATAAGAGATGAAATTAAAACAAATTCAGATACGGATGTGTATACATATATATATGTACACGACAGTAAAAATAAGCAGGTTGAAAAGGCTACTACATCAATGTACACGCATATCTGTCCGTCCGTCTTGCTGTCTAGCTGTCTTGGTCTTGGGTCTCGCTCAACTATTAAACTCGGAATCAGATTCACTTTCATTGGGATTGGAGAGAAGTTTGGAACTTGGGTTTGGGCTGACGCTATAAACTAAACGGTAATAATCATTCTGAGTTCTGATCCTGACTGAGGAGGGCGTGCTTATAAGGATTATTCCTGTGAGTATATAGTATACAAATTTCAATGCTCGTCAGTCTATTATCAATGAATAACTATACATACAAAACATCCCCCATGCCTTTGCCTTAGTGAGTTCGAATTCGAATTCGACTTCGACTTCGAATTCGACGCTGACTTGAGCTGCTCAGGTGTATACTATCATTTGGTTTTTATCAATACGCTCTCGTCTCCCCTTTACTCTCTATACACTGGGATCATGACGATCTCATAGTCATAGCCTGAGCTTTGATTACCAGTCTACTGTCTCAACGTCTCAAGATCTAGACAGACAGATACTTGAGTGGAATCCAATGCAATGCAATTCAATGCAGTATGAGTGCAATGCAATGGCCTCAAACTGGAATCAAAGAACTGAATTACAGATGGCAGAATAAAGTTTTTCTCTCCCTCTCTCTCTCTCTCCCTCTCCTATTCTTTTTCGTCATCTCCCTTGGATCGTGGATAAAAAAAAAATCTGAGAGCAACTGCAGAGAATCTATTACACTGCATATTTAAGATACCTTTCGGATGATTTGGATTTAGAATTTGGATGAGAAAAAAGGAAACAGTTGAAAAAGGAAGAGCGCTGTATATTTTTTTTTATCACGCCTCAAAATATTTAGGGATAAAAATGAAATGGAAATTCTCTAAAGGTTCTAAATATATTGATTTTCTGTCTATACAGTTTTGTGTATAATGATACAGTGTTTACAAGTATCTACCTATTTGTGTACCATAGTGCCAGAGCATGTGTGAGATAGACACACTTGAAAACTTTAACTAATTCCCTATCTCTTTCAATCTCTATTTTAAATCCTATTACAATATATAGCATCTGGTTTATATTTATACTCTTTTACAAATAGTTAGGGATCCTCATCCTGGCCCTATGGCTCAGGCTTGGATGGGTCAGGATAATGAAGCAAATCCAATTCAATTTATCAGCCGAAGTTCAATAACAATAGAAAGACAAGAAATGGAAAAGAATTTCCGTTTTTAACTTCTATACTCGCTTACTCACGGAGTTAAAACCAAACCCAAAAACTAAATCGAAAAAGAAGTGTGAGAGAGATAGAAATTACGGAGAAAAGAATAAAGATGTTTTAATAAAATGAAATACGATGACAAGGATCTATACGTATATATTGTAATTCTCGCAGGTTCCACACAGGCCTCACAGCAGTTTCAATTTCTTTTTTAAATCCTATATGAGGAGATGCGAAGCCTATCTTCCCCTTCCTCACCCTTCCACACACACACACACACTGTCTTCTCTCTTATTATAATTTTAATCATGGGCTCTGTCGGTTTTCTATCTTTATATCTGTGTTGATTTTCTGTGTGGTGAATGCCCATAATATGGAAGCATACCTATACAGCTACGTGTCATAATTGGAGCCAATGATACATGCGAGTCATTATTAGTAGAGTGTAATAGTTCCTCTGCACAACATTTCCCATTTGCCCTACCTAATAATTCTAAGGCTTGGACTTTCTGATAATGCCCATTTCTATTAATAACATTCTACAAAGGAGAAAGGTATTATTTATACACTGCTCTATGCCAAAGTGGATGCCGACTCTTGTCTGATTTATTTTCATTGTGTGTGTCTTACTAACCTACCATATGTAGCTAGGTAGGTACATAATGATGATTATTGACTGTCTGTAAAATATCTCCGGATCATATATAATCATCATATGGCTATGTATATAGTATATAACAAATCCAAATTAGTAGGATGGCTATATACCTACCTATATCTATGAGCATATGCACGAAAATGTTCAAAACTTGACTATGTCATTCCATTTCTGTCGAACGACTATTTTCTCACGAAGTCACTTCAAAAACTATTCCGAGGATACAATAAAAAAAAAGTACCACCACAAGAATAACTATGCGATTCAGCCATACTAGATGAGCACACTGTCCAGTAATCATGATGGTGCACCTGTAATATCCGGATTATGTATTGTGTACACGTTCAAGAGGCTACAGGAGGACAGAACTAAATATATATATATATAATATGGGCCGCCATCGTAAAAACTTTGTAAATGATAATAAAATTTTTAATAGACATTCAGGCATCGAGGGAACCTGTAGCCGAGAGCAGCATTTCAAGAATACGAGCGACCACCGTCAGACCAGACCAGACCATAGACCGCCACTGCCAGTCCCAGTGAGTCACACGGTCTCACATATGGACAATTTTGGAATATATTTAGGAATATATTTTCAAGGAACACTTTAACAACTTGAAAAAAGTACCTACTGCCTAATACTCCAAAGCTATGAAACTACCTTGACACGGCCGCCGTCGTAGCCGCTTTAACCAAACGATTAATGAAAGTGTTGCATTGTAATCATATGAGTTCCTACAAGGTTCCCTCAACATTTCAACTCTTGTTGACAACAGCAACAAAACAGCAAGAAAGAGACCGGGACCTGGACATAGGGAGAAGGGTCAATAGTATAACAAGTCTCTCTCAGCCTTTGCATTGAATTAACTTGGAACAACAAAAAATTGAAGAAGATTACTAACTACTAACAACCACTACTTTACTGTGGGCCCTCCTGGCGGCATGCAGTGCAGTGGACTAAAAGGAACAATATGGAAACAACTTTATGACTTCAAATTTGTTTTACAATGCGTAGAAATTTAAAACTTTTTTTTACGACAGTTTTAAAAATTTTTACACAAGGATTTGAGGAAAAAGAAGCTCATGAGTATCTTTTCTACTCTTCTTGAGATTGTGGTTATATGGTCCGTATTACATGTATTTAATTCAGCTGATAGCACTCTTCTAACCATCTGTGGTTGTCTCTCACTGTCCATGCGGTATGACTATGTCCCTCTCTTAAATCTCGCCTACTTAATAAGTCTTTTACACTTTTTGTGACTTGACTCGACGTGGAGTTGTCGTTTTCGTTGTCGTTGTCATTCTGACTGCCACTCCACCATTCATCCCCACGATATGGTCATACAGAAAAGCTCCCAGTTCCAGCGACTTCCACATAATAAATTCTGCCAGGGGAGACAGAGTGAAAGGTTAATGAGTGAGTTGTGAAATGGATGCTCCTATATGTCCTATGTATATCTGTCCAAGGAATCTATAGATATACTCCTGGATAAGTATTACGATTATCTCTAACGACGACCTCGACTCTCCTCTCTCTTTTCCAGAGCATATATATTTTTTTTTTTTGGTTTTCGTGTACAAACCTTCTGGTTTCATTCACAAAAGGAAAAAGGTAGACCAACTGGAGCCGTGTAATTATGTGTATTAAAGCATAAAAGATTGTGAGAAAAAACCCATTTCCGACCAGAGTCCTAATACTTAAATCCTTATTACTTGCATAATTTTTTTTTGAGCAAAACGTATGTCTCTAGTACAGATATCCATATTAAAAAGAAACTTGCAAGAAAATTTCGCCCAGTCTTATTAGCTAAGCCTGTTTTTTTAAAAGGGGGGTTAAGTATCAAATTCGACATGTACGGGTTAAATGTTGAATTTCCTCTCTATAAAAAATAAGCAAGAAATATTTCAAGAATTTTGTATGTATGTCCATGTGGACTGCGGAAGGGACATAGAATGAACAAAACTCATTAAAAGTTAAAACAAAAGTCAAGAAAATAAATTGAACATAATATTTGTAGGCAGATCAAAAGTTTGTCTTACAGCAGGTCTTACAGGTAAGATTATTTGTTTGCTTGTGAGTAGACTTTCCTCCGACTACTAAATTTTTAAGTCCCCACATAACAGAGCATAGAGCATGAATATTGACTTTTACAGATTTGTTCCTCAATTTTTGGAACATGTGTTAACCGACAGAAAAATGAAAACGACCCACCATCCCAATCCCAACGGAAGGAGGATACCAAAAATGAAAAGAAAAGCTTATAGAAAATGTAAGTAATCTTTTTTTTTCGTCTCTCTCTCTCTCTCTTTCTGTATGTGGATACTGTTGGAAGTACACGGAAATGCTGCTTCAGTCTTTTGACCTTGGTGATAAAAAGGAAGCAAAAAAAAAAGAGCTAGAGAGTCAAAAGGTAAGGAGTAAAAGGTACGACCGCCACCAGCAAAACTTAAGACTTAAAGAACCAAAACCTGAGGAGCACTGCCACACCATCCAACCACATGTGAAGATGATCTCCAAAATTAAGTGTAGAGTCTCGTCGAGGAGAAGAAGAAGAGAAGGAAGAAGCACCGGAGCACATTAACGAACAGAGAGAGAGAGAATCTGTGTGTCTCTGCCTGTCTCAAGTTCAGTATCATTATTATTATTATTATTAATGCTGTAGATGTTTGGAGGTTTATATCTGTAGAATCTCGGCTAGATTTTTACGTACATACGTGTAAATTCGTTATCTCATCGTAAGATTAAAATTGAATACGGGACGGACGGTGCGTTGTTGCTGCCCTGGCTCTGTCTTCTTCTAGACCCGTCCGTCATATATAATCATAATAATAATAATAAGTAGTATAGTATATGTGTATAAACTTTCCAAATCCAAAAAGTTAGTTCCGCGTGATTCCCTTATGTCGTCGTCATCTCAAGATGTATTTTATATTACGCATGGAGACACGACTTGGGACTACTATGTGAGTAGTAGTATAGTAGGTAGTCCATCTCTCCACACATGCTTCAAAAATCCATTGGAATTAGACTTGGACATTGGAGACTGTGGGCGATCGAGTGACGAGTTTTTGTCCATTCAATTATTTTTATATTGTTATATTATTAGGAAGGATGAGTCTTTAAAAAATTGTCGAGTTTCGGGTTCGGGTTCTGGTTCCAGGCCTTCCAAATTGTTTTTTTCCTTTTTTACATTATGTCTTGTTAATTCACCGTGTATTTTTTGAATGCATAACTCCCGTCCCCGGCCCCGTCCTTAGCCATTGGAATAACATAATAATATTATTATTATGTTTTTTTCTCGACTGGACTTCTATTAATGGTAGAGGCTCTCTCATTATTTTATTTTTTTTTAAAGTTTTTTAGTTTTATTTATTAATAATTTTATTACGGCGCGGCCGCCGTGTGTTTTTTGACGCTCTGGTTGTATATAATATGTAGTGATGAGAAATTTGTATTCCTCCTTGTAGAGCTCCCTAGGCTTGAGAGCTGTCAAATTATTTCAAAAGTAAAAGTAACGTTCATTTATTTTTTTTTTCTTCATCCAATTGGTGTTTCCTTTGAATTTATATATACAGTCAATTCAAGAGTCCATATCAAAGCGGCAAAGGTAGAGGTTTTCTTGTAAAGTATTGTAGATATATCAAGTACTACTACTCTGAGTACTCTGAGTACATTCACTTTTTTCTTCTGACTTGTCTCAATTTCATTCACTGATTATTTTTTTTCCTCCTCCCAAGACACAGATTCTTGTCTTACATTTAAATTTATATATTTTGATACAATACGATGTAGAGTATGGAATATATATTAGAATTAATTTTGGATACGGATTTATATATCTGTCAACGAAGAGATTTAGAACCTGGGCAGTGCAATGTATTTTTGAACGGAATGTCAAACTGACGACGACGACAACGGACGATGACGATGATGGTGAAATAAAAAAACGAAAACCATTTGGACGACCACGACGACGACAATTACTCTTATCGAGGAAATGTGTAGGCGTACAGGAGGAGAGATCCGAAATGTAATGATTGTATTATTATTGTAATTATTTTTGTCAACAACAGTTGTATTTTTGAGGACACAGAGAAATGCGTTGGTTTTTCGGTTAACGTGTGTGTGTGTGTGTGTCTGTCTATGTGTGATTGTATGTAATGTAAAATATAAATAGTGTAGAGTGTGATTTTTGTTTCAAGTGAATATAGACTGAAATATATTTTTATATTTTTGTTGTATAAATTCTAAATTGTACTAAATTGTAATTGAGTCAAAAATGTATTTTGTTAATGTGATTTTGTGGACTATATACTGCGGACTGGACTGGACTGGACTGGAAAGAAGTTGTTGTCTCCTTTTTTTGTTTTTGTTTGTTTGTTTTTTAAAATTTTATTTTAATAATGTTGCCTACCTGTTCCCATGGCGATGTTGCGGCCATGTACCACAGCACAATTTAATAAAAAACTAACAACTATTTATTTCACTGTAGTTTTATATGTCACTTCTGAATAATTGTATGATTACAACACTTCACCATTTGATTTTATTTTAAAAAAATAGTAAAAAATATTTTTATTTATTTATTTATTTTTTTTTTGTTGGGACAATTTTTTTTTCAATTGAAATTTTGAAAAAAAATTAAATATATATTTTATTTTTGTAATGTGTATATATATAAGTAATTATTATATATATATTTTTTTTTTAAAGTTGAAGTGGACGACGTAGAACGTGAAGTGTGTTTCACACAATCAACAGGTTGTAACTGAGTTCCCGTCGGCTGAGTACCTCGGTTGGTTTGGGAGTCGAGAAATTTTTCTTGCACGTGAGTCCGCCCCTGTCTGATTGGCCATTCTCACAGGTAGGTAAATATCGCAATGCTAATGCTCCTCAGGTGAAACAACTCCCCTGCATACCTTTTCTTCTACCCTTCCTCTTATTCTTCCCTTCAGCACTCACCCCACCATAGATACATACGGACAGACACTCTTCTCTTCTGTCTCTTCGCGTCTTTGCGTCTTCTCGTCTTCGTCTTCGTCTTCGTCTTCGTCTCTCTGGATCTCCCTATGTCTCTCACTATACCAAGAAGACTCGATCCTCTCTCACACAACTCTTAAGGTTTCCTCCACACAGCTACACTTACACTTGTACTACACAGTCTTCTGTACAGTTCTTGAGCACTTTGCTGTAGTTTGTGTATGTCCTGTCTTTTTCTTACTGTTGTCTTATGTCTTCCCCAACAGACCCAGAGATGCGATGCTGAGCTGTCGTTATTGAATGCAATCCTCTTGTTCTTCTTTGCTGTATATCTTCTGGATTGTATTACTGTAATGTGTAATGTGCTCCTCTCATAATATAGTTGAGGTAATCTGCTACAGTCTTACACGTGCATACCACTCCCAATACCTCCAATTCCAATCCGTATAATATGTATATGCTTTTTCGTGCAGTTCTATAGAAAGACAGGTAGATAGAAGATTATATTGGGCTCTATATTATTATATGCACTGCAGTCACAACTACAGAGAGACGGAGAGAAACATTGATAGAATGATGCACTTTGCTCATATGATGGGATTAGGACGGGCCACTTGACAACAATTCTCCATTCAACTTCATCCCCCTCTGACTCATGATGATGAACATAAGTTTTCTCATCCGCTCACAAATTTACATTTTGTATTTAGCCAAATCAACTGCAACTTACCACCACCACACACATAATGGATAGCTACCTGCCTAGGTAGGTCCCGTCCCGCGTCGTCCGCATCTTCGTCTTCTTCTTTTTCATCTTCTCCACTCACTCTCCTCCACTGGATCTACTGCGGCTCTTGGCCTTATTAACTTATTTACATATTCCCCAGCTCCTATATATAGTGGAGCTAGTGGAGATGATAGAGTCCCTTGTTGTGGAATACACAATAGACTTGTAGACACTTTTTAATATCAAGACATCAAAAAACCACTGGACTGAAATGTTCATAAACTAAACATGAATTTACACATCAACATGCTCTTCAACTTGTTTCATTTTAGATGTATTATTTATGTGTGGAAATTACTCTCTCTCTCTCTTGACTCCTCAACTCTATTCTCAACCTCCACCTCAAAAATCTACAACAAGTCGTAACTCTCCCGATCAACAATCAACAATTGTGTGTGTGTGTGTGTGTGTGTGTGTGAAGGTATGTACCTTCCTGCGTAAGGGAGCAGGACCTCGCTATTATATATGTACTGGTGAGTGAGGGAAGCCCAATAATAAGACTGATGAGGAGGCCGCGGATGCCAAGAAGCCGAAGCCGAAGCCGAAGCCGAAAGCCGACCCAGGTTACCTACTTGCAAGATCTTCTTTTTTCTCCTCACAAAATATTTCATGGAAATTAGTATTTTTGCTAGCAATTAAGACTTGTGGAAGATGCTAATGGAAGAAAGTTAGTAGAATCTCAGATGCTAATTTCCCTTCTTCTCCTTCGTCTTCGTCTCCTTCTACTCCTCTGTACCCGGCAGGCGAGGGCAACAAATTATTCTAATTTACGTTTATGTCAGCTTAATAATCCAGGACAGCTCTCTAATTTTTAATCCCATCATCCGATCAACTTTTCATCTCCGATCATTTCCCTCTATATTCTTCTTCTATACCTACTTATAATTACCTGTGCAGCCTACCTACACCACCACCACTACCACCACCACCATCCCATAATCCCAATCCCAATCCCAATCCATAGACTGACTTGAATCAACTCGGATTTAATTTATTCGCAGAATTTATTTTGCATGTTCAATGCTCTAATGTTGTATACAGAAAAAAAAATTATTTCCCTCACACTCACACTCACACAACACATATAACAACTCTAATGTATAATTATAGCATTGATTGGGAATTTGTGAGAGTGATAGAAAAAAAAATACATATGTATTTTTTTGATCATGTCTCGTCTAATAGTCAGCCTTGTTGAATCACAGTGTAAAAATATTAATAACAGAACTCAAACTAATTGTTGATCATAGGGATGAAATGTAGACGTAGGTAGGTACACTGTACAAAAAAAAGTATGAAGTGTGAGGAAAGAAAAAATAAATTGAATGTATGAATATATATTTCTATCTGATGACTCCGCTCTCTCATCTCCGGTCGTCACTCGCGTAATAATATGAAAATACATTTTAGTGGGACAAAGACCAGGAGGATGACTCTAATGTTGACTGTGAGATCGAGATGAGGATACCAGCAGCACCTCTGATAGATATTTTACAGGAACCAGATCCGCCTGCGGAAACATATCAAAGGGATATTTTTTTTTGTTTTGGTGTTTAGTACATGATCTTCGTACATTTTACAATCTCATGTGTAATCGTCTCACATGCATTATATTCCTAGGTATATATGTATGTATTTAGATATAGGAATTAGCATAACTTACGATTAGACTAGATGATGAAGGGTGAAAAAAAAATTGTTATATAGTGTGTAAATTATTCATTGCTGTATGATTGAATCTTATTATTAATTAATCTTAAACGAAACACCTCATTAACGGAGTCATATTTCATTCTAAAGGTTATTAACATTACGGATTATGAACATTTTCTCTGATTACATTGGATTTTGATTTTGTATTATTGCTCGTATATAGAGGCACTCAACAGTAGTAATAAAACAGGGGATGAAGTAGAGTACAACATTTGCCTACCATTTGCTTTATTATACACCTTTCCTCTATCATTTCATTATTTACCTATAGATGTACATTGTGTATAGATCGAGCACAATATGTCGTGTCGTGTCGTTGGTAATAATCTACGATTAAGATACGATGCGATGGCGTTTGTCTGTAAAAACCTATACTCTATACTTTGACTATAGTCGCAGCTACACTTGTATCCCAGAATCTCAGCCCAAGTCCAAGTCGCAAGTCCAAGCCCAAGATCGCATACTATGATTGAATGAACTGTCCAGTACAATTAAATCGTTTATCTTTTTCTATGGTCCGTCAGTGGAATAATTACAATATAGCACAGTCTACTGAACTGTAGTGCCTATTCCATTTCATTTCCATGCCTATTGTACAATTACTCAGGAGTCGATAGCCGGAGGAAAATTCTGTTCAGAATAAAAATTCAAAAAAAAAAATTGAAATAATGAGATTGTGCACCCAATTTAATGACGCATGATGATGAGGCTTCATAGCTTCAAGAAGACTATGTATACGAGGAAAATCTCCAACCAAATTTATTAGCATGAGCTTTTAATTTTAATTTTCCCTGTTTTTTTGACTTTGACTTTGAACAAATTACAAAAGTTACAATTTACTATAAGACGAATGCGAATGCGAATGCGAGCACACACACGGTAAGGGCTGTGCTTTATCTTTTTTTTTGGTGTGTGTATGTTATATTGTTGCTATTATATTATTATTATATCATAAGCATATCATATCATAATCATACATCGCTTTATAATTATTATTACAACAAGAATTAAGACGGGGCTACATTCGACATTCTACATTCTACAGTCTACATTCCATCCATTTGAAATGCTATCAACTCCCATACCACATTACCCTTACCATCCCCATATCCGAAGTCCAAGTCACGCCATGGAATTCTATACTCACTCATGGTTTTGAGGTGTTACATAATGATAAAGACCTACATGAGTTATATCTGTATAGTGATATAGATATAGGTGACGGTGATTGCCATACTATATAGAGATAGTGCATGCTTATGTAATATATATATATGTCAGATTGATATTGTAACAGGAACTGTAGTTGCTGCATTAGGAATTTGCATAATAGTTCTGATACTGTTGGATAATTGTCATACGGATGTACTTAACATTGAAAGGAGTCAGAAAGCCCGTTGGAATGACTATCTTGGAACATAATAATATGTAATTATAATTATTATTATTATAAAAATCCACATTTGAAGAAAGAAAAAGAAGGATAGATAGATAGAAAAAAAAAGGATAGGGGAATTTATATAGAAATTATTTTTCATTGTGTGGCCTTTCACATTTTACTTGGACTACGGAAGGTGAGGGGATGATGATTGGGAAACCACCGTGAACTATCAGTTGACTGAAAAACGGGAATGTGAGGCCGCTTGGCCTTTTTCCTCGAGACTTCCGTTGGTTGAGCACCAAAAGGAGTATAGCAAAGTCAGCAAGCGTCCAAGCATATTACAAGTAAAAGAGGAACACACACACACACACACACAGAAACTCAACTATGAACTGACTTGTATTGAGAGAGCTAGTATTTTCTTAAGCTGGTTTTTCCCATCACAGTTCATAGTGTAACGTACTTACTTCCCCCTAAAAACTAACACTACCGTCTTCCACATTCTAGACACACACACACAGTCATTTCATCCATTTCCTATAATATCATAGAAAGAACGGATGCTTGTCTCAGATTTTTATAATATTTTACGTTCATTTAGTTTCCATGGATGAGTATGGATGTATATTATGGAGGGTTGCTCCCTAATATTAAACTATATATGAAAGTAGTATATCAGTCTATCAGTCAGTAATCCTATTATGTATACTCTTCATATATGTATAGTATATATAGTCTGTATCTCCCCATTCTATCTCTCTCCACACATTCTGTCTATTATAATACAATATTATTATCCCAGAGACCTCAGACATCCTAACATTCTCGGATGAGGATGTGATGACGATACATATATACATAGGTAGCTCACATGCTCTCTCATGAAATGCAGCTATTCTATAGTAGTCCGTCGTGTGGGTCGTAGTAGTAGTAGTAATAGTAGTATTATTAAAAAATATTTTATAAAAAAAAAACATAAAAATTACTGTACTTATTATCATTCATGCAAGCACCGCACAACAGTATTTGTATGCAAGGCTCATTCTCTTCATTTAACTCTATGTAAACCTAGCATTAGAGACGGTGCGAATTATTTATGCGATTTTTTTTTCTTATACAGTCCGTAACCATTTCACCTATACTTTACATATACCATAGGGTCTATTATATCATAAACTGACGGACTCAAAAATATTTTTGCAAAAGTATCGGAAAAGCAAAGCAAAAGCAAAGTCACAATCCAAGTAACTCACTTAATAACTATATGTAAATTTTTTTATATTTTACCAACTGAAATTTACGATGTGATTCCAATTGATTTATGTCTGATGTACGGACAAAGTGTCATCTAATGATAATTAAAAAATGGCAATATAAAAAATACAAATGTGCAGTTTTTTTAAAGACCTAATCCGAGACTCAAACTAAAAATTTTAGCAGTGTCATAGAGTCAAAGCCAGAACCAGAACCAGAGCCAGGACTAGAAATAATGAATTCCTAATTGATAATGATATTAATTTTAAGGGACAGTTCAATTGCTGCCAAGAATTTATAATTTCTAATGTTATATTATATGGACAGAGTTGTTATGATATACTGTCAGAACAAATCAAATACTAATATTAAACTTGACGTATATATGACATTCCATGGCGCATGTTCATTTCTCTGTCGGATCCCTTAGTACATACATGTTGGAGAAAAAACACTAAATCTCAAACTCAAAATAGTTTGAACATATATACTAATAAAAAAAAGGTTGATATTCTCTGTAAAACTATACAGGTAATACAATATGCCTATATGCATATATAGGATAAAAGAGTCGTCTATTATGTCTCTGTGTAGTGCACCCATGTGTAGATTATAGAGTCAGAAAAAGATGACGATAATGACATTAGCGGTCTAGTTGTTGTTGTGAGTGCGGAAAAAAAACAGGTGGAATGACATGGAGTCTGAAGCGACGTGGACATGTCGAAAATTCTCTGGGTGATAAATCCAAGAATAAAAAGACTCGACTTGCTTATTATGTAAATCAATCGGAGGTTTTCCAAAGAATTCAAAGGATTTACCATCTCGATCTGAAACAAATAAAGGAGATCATAAAATTTTAGTGTGCAAACAAGAAAGAAAGATTGGCAGTCTCATCAATGTTCAGTGCCCAGACCGAGAGTATATACATATACCTACCTATGTATATATAGTTATAGTCCGGTTCTATGCAGTATAGTACAGTGCACTGCTTTTTTCATCTCAAACATCAAGTCAACTATCAACACTGTAAGTACCACCATCTATCAAGTGCGTACATATGAGTCGCTCAGAGTCGCATTTTGAATTTATTTTCAACGGTGTGTTTCCATGTAATTATGTACGGAGACTTGCATTCAGATTTTCGAAACTATTCAAAGTGATAATAGCTGATGGCTTGTCTTTTTTCGATCCCGAATTGAAATTGAAGATCAACTAAGTAACAATAAGAAAACTGACTAGTACATTTCAATGACCAAGACCAAGAGGATGCCAAAGCTAAAAATCCCAATCCAAATCCAAAGTCAAGCTAATCCATTCCAATCCATTCCATTCCAAGTCCAAGTCCAAGTTATAAGCTTAGCTCAATAGAAGTCTATATGAGCGATGGGTAGTCAACGAGAATGTTTTTTTTCCTGTAGAAATCATTTATTTACTTCGTTAGAAAGATAGAATGGTGTTGTTCATTGTTGATTTTATCTTTATTCGCATATCTTCTCTGATCTTGATGATGATGTGATGTGGTGTGATACGATAACGATGACAACGATCCTCATCATACACAGACACAAGAGAGTCAGAGGAAACTATAGCACTGGGCGTAGGGAGGGTGTAATACAGAGATACAATAAATGATTTAATTCCACATCTCGAACATCCCATCTGAGTCTCATTCTGGACGGAACAAGGGGAGTCGAGGAGAGCTAATGATAATAATGATGAAGATGAGATGTTTGATGTTGGACGTAAATTTCGACGTTGTTGACTTTGACTTGGAATTCAAATTTGAATTCTATATTCTTCCATGATGGCAGGGTCTGTAAAGTAGCAAATGGCATAATGGGAATGGTAGTGTCCGAATCTTACTAGCAATGAAAAGTTCGTAGAGGTTATGTAGTCATTTTTATATTGTGCACAGTAGTCCAGTCTTTTGTCTCTAGTTTCCAGTTCTGTTCTTGATCCTATACATAGTTATATAACGTCCAAGTGTGTACATAATAATAGTATGTCTTGATGGTCTCCCTTGTCTTGATGGGCTAAAGTCAACTTTTGCTACTTTTGTAAAAATAAATGAATGCGCTAAAAAAAATACGAGTATTCAAATATGGTTTTATTGTTATTACTCACTGTTAAGTTTTAATTTTATTTTTTAACCTTAACATCTTAACCTAGGCGGAGACATTCCATGTTCTATGTCTACAATCTACAGTGCAGCACGTATAATGTATCTCATAGTCAGTCACTCCATTCAAATAAATACAAGAAAAAAAAATGATTTATACGTGGAAAATGTTACAGATGGAGACAGCGCTATTTTTTTTATAGGTTCCTATAAGTAGTATAACTATATTATTATGTAAGTACGCCGTCTTTCTTTCAAAGTTGTTGTTGTGGTAAATAAAATAAATATACACAATAGGTGCATCCGAAAATATATTGTGGTAAGTTAAGTAGGTATAGGATAGGTAGGTAGGTATAGGCCCCTAACACTAGTATTTGTTTTTAGCATTACATACATACTACACAATTATAATTAAAGGCACTATTACTATTACCATTTACTTGTCGTTTTTGTAGTTTCTATCCTTTAAAAATGTATAATAATTTTGACTGTATATAGTTTCTACTACTTTTAATTTGAAATGTGGCTTGTGGAAGTTCAATGGCTGGAGCTGAGATGCTCATCCGTCTATACGGTTAAGTTACGGCCCCGCTTTTTAGTCTTTAGTACTCGTCCTTTTAGTCATCTTTTATACTGCCAAATAGTAATCTGCGTGGATTTTATATTTATTGCATATATATATATATGTCACTCCCTATATAATGAAACGGTAAGTACCTTTTTATATGTGTTATTTCTTATATTATGTTGATTCCATCTCATCATTTTTCTTCGCTATATAGCATTGATTCCAAGTCCAACGCGGCGGGCACAGTCAGTGCACTCCATACACTACTGCAACTGCACTCCCTATTATGTATTATTAATAGCTGTAATTTTTTTTAGACAAGGGTTGAAATTGAAATTAAAATCTATCAAGTGTGTTCATCGTCATATGCCGAGTATACAGGCCACAGGCTACATGTAAAAAAAAACCTTCTATATACTGATAATATAACGTTCCTTATATTCATTCAATTTCAATATTTCAATGCTTGACATTTTTATCCCAAAATAAAAAAAAATATTCAAATATTAATTTAGAATTTGAATTTGAATAATTCCATAAGGATTTCATTGTGATGAGTGTATTATATGGGTAATGGGACATGATGAATTATGAATGAAGTGGGGGGAGGGAGTTACATGCTAAGGAAGATTCGAATTGAAACGTATTCTCTCTCTAGATATATGATTATCATTTCTTAGCCAGGTGTGGAGTTGATGAGAGTTGTGCGTCGGTGGTTGGTTGGTTGGTTGGTTGGTTGGTGGTGATGAGATTTTTTGGGGAGAGCAAAAGCCTCTCAGAGTATTTAAGAAAGAATATAATAATAATTATAATGCGAAGAGGAAACGATTCGGACATTTACTTCCTTTCTTCCTCAGCTCCTCACAGAGATCGAGTGCTGTGGCAGTAGAATGGGGCTCTGTTGTGGAGAAGAGAAGGAGAGAATAGCATGTCCATGTCAAATGGTGTACACGATCAAAACATGAAGAAGAATGCAATCAAAGGTAACGGGACGAGCTTTGAGACTTGTTTAAAAAGAAATTAAAAGAATTAAACGAATGAAACTTATCGCTCGTTGCTGAGTGTAGAACTGTAGAGACGAGACGAGACAGACCAGAGAAATATTTATGCATGCGCAAGGAAATGAGCATTTACCATCATGGTAATAAGTAAGTATACATTAGACAGAATGCATATATTATATAGTGATTAGATGGTGGATTAAATTATAAGACTATTACGATATACATATGTAATATATACTGTATAAATATCCTTATGATTATATTGGATATTTATACTCGGCTGTCAGTAAAAGGAATATTTATCATATATAGTGACATTTACATTCTTCTCCTCTCAACAATAATTTGTCTTGAAATAAAAGTAATGAAAAATTGTAAATAAATGGAGCTAAGAATAATAATAATTTTAGATGGGGAACATCGTCAAAAGATTTATTGCCATATTGCTTAGTCAACAAAAGGATATAAGAAACGATAGGGACTTGACCGTAGAATTGCTAGAGAATTCGAATGCGCTGGCTGCAACGCTTATACAATCTGAATGAAAAAAAAACGTTCAAATTCAATAAAGTCGGCATTCGGCATTCTGCATTCGGCATTCGGCATTAGCACTTATTTACACTAATTTACCATGATTAAATTTCCATTTAATTTTAACGGGGCCCATGTACTTTGTGTATTGTATACCCAAAGCGCCCAGTACATTTACTTTTTACATATTATAATAATATCGTATTTATAATCTGGAAAGTTATATAGCAGCATCTGAGTGTGTGTGTACTACTGAGATATGTATAGTCTGTACATCCCTATACGTCTACATAATCTGCAGTGATGAAATTAAAAATAAAATTGGTAGGATGCTGTGAAAGTGTGTATCTAATATCTGCATGTCTGTGGAGGGCTTGTCGTACTCGTCCGTCCATACAAACAACACTGCATACAGTAAATTCTTTTTTTCTTTCTTCTTTTTCCCCTGTTGTGTTAAATTCTATTGTCGGTGGACATGACAAGACAAGATCCAAGATTCAAAAAATTCTTTCCCACCATTGTTAACTCAATTAAGCATTCACTCAGTCTCCAACAACAGTGCTCTCTGTGTAACTGTACTTTATTTCCAGTAATTGCATGTGTGTGTGTGTGTGTGTGTGTGTGCTGCTCCTTTTGCCTTCTATATCTATGATATGATAGTTTGTCAGTCTTTTGGTCTCTGGGTATTTTGACTCTTTTCTCCCTACTAGCTGTGTTGTACATAGCTATTGTATGGACTTGGGGCACATGCTACAAGGCAGGCTGCGGCTGCAGGATTATTACACAACATGCAAATTCGGGATACACACTGCGCGATAGGTATGGGGATGCGATCAAGAGAAGAACGGTGATGATGAGACTGCTGGATTTTTTTAAAAAATCTCTACATATAAAAAAAACAATATTGAATGAAAAGCTATATAGATGTATGTTTTAGCACACAAAAGATAATTCCCATCCGCATCTTGACATCTCCATTTCTATCTCCTCTATCTCCCCACCAAAATTGAAAACAAAACAAAAGATACAAAACAAATAACAAACAGAGAGTTTTGTGCTCAGTTATTTTTTCGATAAGGATTTTTGCCTCTGTATTTGAGTATTGTCATATATGTGTGTGTACTAAATAAATGAATGAATGAAACTGAATGGAAATGGAGATTGACTCCATGTGGTGGTGTGGCAGAGCTTAAAAAAGTAAAAGTACCTAATATGTCTGAAATTATATGGAATTTGTGAAGAAAGAAGAGTGAAGATTTGAAGATGCTGCTTAAGCCGTGAATAAATTAACGGTTGATATTGCTAAATATTCTCATTCTATCCAATCCTCCAAGCAGACTACAACAACAGTACCTACTCTACGGAGTACGGATGATGATAATCATAATAATAGGATGAGGATTTGATTATTGAATTGGATGGGGGAATGTAGCGTATAGGTAATATAATCTATACTTAAAGTATATGTACGTATTTCTATACGGCAATGAAGCATACGGGCAAGTGCACAACAGAACAGGTAGGTAATAAGGTGGACGAATCTTCAGCAAGACGCTCCACTCCTCCACGCTGACTGATTGCCTACATGATCTCATCATTATCCTCCATCCATCCCATGTTTATATTATTAGCGTTCTTAATAATCATTGTTATTGAGAGTCTTGTGGGTAACTTAGTGGAGGTAAGTGTAGAGTACGGGATAAAATGACCAAGAAATTAATGTTCAATGAAAAATAAAGGAATAACAGGAACCCATTGTCATTTGAGGATATATTATGCAGGAGTAGGAGGGTGTGCAGTGCAGTGCAGTTCAGTGGTGGTATAGGGAGACTCTATGGGAAATGTGAAAAATTCCCCTCCTCCTCCAATCTTCATCATAATATTATTATCGTCGTCGTTGTAATCGTTGTGCAGTCGCAGATGCAGTGCCCAATCAATGCCTTGTGTACAGACAGAAACAGAAACAGAGGAGGAAGATATAGAAGAAGATACATATAATAGAACGTTTATTATTGAGAGAATTGAGAATTTTTGGTGTCATTGCAGAATGCATTACGGACTCAAATGCTGCACAATAATACAGAAACAAACATCATCAAGTCCATCATCTGCCCCGTCCAGGGTCCCAATCTGCCCAGCTGTACAACAATTTGAGACAATAATTAGATATATATTTGATTTCTTAAAAGGACCTAGTCCATGTCTATCCGTCTCCGTCTTCACATGTATAGCTATATGTGTCATAGTACAGATATACCGTTGACTATGTGGATACTTATACATACTATTTTTTCCACATTCGTTATTTTATTTTACACAATGGCTGACCTTCGGGTCTGTCTTACAGCGTTAGAGGGAAGGAGAGGATATATGTTGAGGAGAATAGATACGTATCTATTTCTGTGGATGACAGGGGCAGAAAGTAGAAGTGATTACATGATTTATTACTCTGTACTATAAGTATTGGATTAATATTAAAGCGGAGGACATATTATAATTACCTAATCCTAACAAATTTCTAAGCCTACGTTTTACCATTATTCAATTCCTACCTAAATAAAAGGATGATACCTCATGAAATTCCGAATGTAGGTAGTAAGAAGTATTAGTGAGTACTTACCTAACCTACAAATAATTAAATGAAATAACATTGAATCAAGTGTGCACTCGGACGGCTCTCCTTCTGCCCATTTCTCTCTCAAATTCCCATTAACTCATTAACCATTATGATTCAGAGAAATAAATAAATTCACATGAAATATTCAGTCTTCTGAGACTGGAGTTGGAGGCTGTAGGACTGTATATGTATAGGTATATGCTCACTCCACAAATCAGCAGAACAATTATATGTACATACATGTGTCCATATGAAGGCGGCTCCTTGCCTACTTTCCCATTATAGACAGCACAATAAGTGTGTATATATGCAGAGGTGTTCCATCCTGCCTTGTCACTTGGACTCTTGTACTACATTGGATTTTGATATAAAAATTCATTAAATATTCACACACAATTTAAATACACTACGCAAATAACATATTATACATCTATCTCGCACCACACACGTTTTATTTATTTTAGGATATGTCATCCATTATTCTTAAACAATTACGGGAATCCTCATAGTCTCTCACTCACTCACTCTGTAGTCAGTGTCACCCGTGAGCATACTATATGCATTTGGAGATATGAGGAGATTAAAAAATACGAAGAAATGGAATAGAATTCAATATAGATGGACAGAGGCGTATATATAGGAGAGTGACAGAGAGGACACCCAACAAGACCAAGTCATTTCATTTCCCAAGAGAAAATTGGAGACAACAATGTTAATACAATAATAATGCTAATGCCTCAAAATGGCCATGTTAAAAAGTGTCAAATGGAAACAATCATCATTTTACTTGTAGTAGTCCCATTCATTGTCGTAGTAGATTCAGATTTAAATTCAAAATTTTCAAATTATTTCGCTATTTAAAACACATGCAGTACACATTATTCAAGTTAAGGGCGATCGTGCTCCTATTCTTTTCTCCTCATGCCTCACACTCCCAGCCATTTATCTCCGTCTGTCTGTACGTCTCCCCGCCTGCCTGCATATAGCTCTAAACATTTAAACAATAAATTATTTCATAATTTCACTGTATGGTTATACAGTTGTGAGTGAGTGTAAAGTAATTGCAGTTTCATTCGTATTTTTTGATGTTTTAAATAAAATATAAAAAGCCAAATTAAATAATAGTAAATATCCATATCCTATTGTTTATCATAGTTGGAACATAACAACATATCTCTTCCCCCTCACGGCTACAGTAGTCATTTTTTTTTCTTTATGAAAATGTCAATATCATTGAAAATGATTCACACTAGAAAGACCATCAGATAAGGATTTCTATGCGATGATGATGATGATGATTACGATTAGGATTAAAACTCAGATTATTGTGTGGAGTACATATGTGTAAGTATGTACCTACCTGTATAGTGGGTTAATATACGTGCGTGTAAATTTTCGTGAATTGTACACACACAGGTAGTGAGTGAGTCTCATCACTTTGAGTTCGAATTCGAATTCGAATTCGAATTTCAATTTTTTTTCTGCGTATTATTATACATACAGCGTCAGGACTATTATTATAGATGTTCATGGGTGATACCAGCTGTGCATTTATATTTATAGGACATGATTCCTGGATTTGTTTGTTTGTTTGTAATAAATGTATAATATCACATTGACTACTGTTAAGGCTATTCTCATCGTGACCACTTCCACACTGCACTGTTCTGTAGATTGAAGTTTGAAGTTATATGTGACGCAATTTAGTTTTGTTTTATTAGTATTTAAAATATTTAATTGCTTGATCATGTCAAATGATATTTGTTCCACGGACGTAAACCCCCTTATAACTATCAATATCAATAGATACTATACAGATAAGGCAGAACAATAAATTAAATTAATGCGGAGCCTTGCCAAGCTATAAGCAAAGCTATATCATATAATTATGCATTGCATATAGCTACTATATATGGTTTTCATTTTTATACAAATATATTTCATCACAAAATATTTTTACTACACAGTCATTCTTATGAATCTTCATGCATGGGACTTTTATCTAAGCAAAGGAGTACGCAGAAAGGGATAAATGCATCTTTTTACGTGTTAGATAGAAACCATTTTTCTTGAAGGTGTAATACCGTCATCAAGGATTCTGTTTTTTAACTGTGGAAAATATATAGAGCGTCTAAATCTTATTAAAATTTCATTTTGCCATTTTTTTAAATATCCTTCTTCATCTTTCTTGATTAAACGATTTGTATTTATGAGTAATTAGAACGATTTAATTTTTTTTCTAATTTAAAATACAGCGCGACTTTTCAAGAGCATATAAAATAATTTTTTTTACAAAGCGTATACAAAATGCTTCAATTCCATGTTTTTGGAAAAGGACGTCGAAATGCATATACATCATCACGTTGTGTCAGCCCACAGTGTAAATATATTACTCTTTTAATTAAAAAAATTTCTTAGAGATGACATGGCTAGAGTTGCCTCTTCAAGACGACTATGCCTCCAGAATACAAATATATCTAAATACAAACAAATCTAATCCACGCACCGACACAAACTGCAGCTGTGTACGTGATTGAAAGTTTAAATCTAAAAATTTTTACCTGGCCTGTAGTTGGCTTTGAAGGGATGCAAAGCTCTGTGTGTATTTGATCAGTCGCTCCGCGCGCTGGTTGCTGTTCAATTCTTATAAAGTAATTAGCATGAGGATGACCTACCACAGCTGGAAGGATCATTTATCTTATTTTTTCTCCACCATATCTATTGAATTGTACACTTTACACTTTCAAGTCAATAAAGCTAAAGTTGATTGTGACTCCGGCTCCATGATGGGTATGTCTATGGGGCTATGCGTGGCAGGACAGTACTATACTACTACTACTACTACACGAACACGACAGTTCGATGAAAGATGCCGATGCTGTGTGATTTTTATTATTATTAATTCGATTGCATTTCAAATTTGAATTTGAATATTCAATCATAATTATTATTATTATTATGACTGAGCCCCTCACTGGACTGGACTCATCGTCAGCATTTGATCATTAATAAAAGTTTTTTTTTTAAATCATCAATTGACATTCTCAAAGTCAAAGCTCCTTGAGACAGATTACTCTCATCGTCACATTACATTATTATACACCTGGTTCATTAGAGTAACCAAGATCATCATATGGTTTTTTAGGACGAAGACGGAGAGCTGTAAATTGTGTGTAAAAAAAAGAAGGATGGAAATCATCATCATAGCAGGTGTGAGAGAGGGAATCAAAAAATATAGAATTGGAAATGGTAAAATTCTTAAATTACAGAATTACTGATGATGTTGTCAAATTTTTTTGTAGTTTGGATTTCGTAACAGTAAAAGTTGCATCTATTGAGCTCTATTTTGTTTTTCTCCTCGTAAGTACAATATATAAAAATACAAATAAAGAATAATTGCATACACTTACGAGTAAGGTTAGCCATAAGCACGAAGTACAAGTTTTGAAAACATGAAATTATCAAGATAATATGATGAACTAAAAGTTTAAACTTTGCACATACAGAAAAAATTGAATAATTATTTCAAGTATATTCATGGTTTGTAATTCGTTATTCGTTATCGTATAGATTCCTCCTTTTAGTCCTGACTGGTGTAGTAAACAACTGGTACTGGTAAGAGAGTTGAGTCAAGAAAATGAGAGAAAATGCAGTGACTAATAACAGTCAGAGCATCCTGCATCGATTACCTGCACTCGAATTACGACTACGACTAGGACAACGTACATTATTATTATAAGAGCCTAAAATGGAGTAGTCAAGTCATCTTCTTAAGTTATAAATTCTCATTACCTCATCCTATGGCACATGATGTGTCCCTTCCCTATAGAATTCCTTATATTTTACTCCTCCCGATTAACTATTTATATAACTATGTGTCCATATATAATTATATAGTTATAGCTATTACATACATATAGGCTCACTACACGGGTACGTCACTGATTAAATTAGGCTTGTCCGTCGTTGTCGTTGCCGTTGCCGTTGTCGTAGTAGTCTCATCTTACATGCTATCTGTATAGTAAAATAATGTAAAGCAATGCCACAGCATATACAAAAGCATAATATAGCATTATTATAACATAGGTCCATCTCGAAATCACACTATAGAACACTCCACAGTTGAGGGAGCATAATAAGCACGTCACTGAGCAGTCAGAGATGTACCTATCAGTGTACATACACATATAGAAAGAAGAAGCTATTGTTTTCATTCTATCCTGATTTCTGCATGGAATTCCTCGAAGAGTTACCCTTTTTTCCCATACATTTTTTTCCTGCATTTTTTCAGTTTTTTTACTACAGCCTGGGTGATGTTATCACTTGTAACGAGGCATCCAACAAAAATGTTGTTACCTATTTATAAACGATAAGTCACACATTGTTGAGAGACGACGTCAAAAATGCAAAATTAGCCTTTCTTCCTATATTTATGAGGATTTCAAGAGTGAAGCATCCTTTCATGAGGATGTACTTGTGCGTGTCATGCTTTTATTCGGCAAATTCCTATTCGCGTATTTGTATTCGTAATTTCTCATAATATTACGTGGAAGTGCCGCCGACGTGCTGTTGTTTATTTCATACATACCATTAAATGCCACTTATTTTCTGTTTTCCGTCATTTTCCTTCCCTTTTGTCATTGCCGATATTATTTTGACTTGGATGAAGCTATTCTTATTAGTGATGTTCCTACCTCCGTGTCTATTCCCTTCTATGACTGTACTTACTTGTGATTGTCTTGGATCCGTCTGAGGAGCCTGAGGCGGCGATGGATGAGGATGAAGACGCGGACGCCCACTCAGTCAATTTTAAATTAAATCTAGATTCTGGAAATCTGGAATGTTAAAAAAAAAGTGTAAAATGCATTTCTTCAATGTCGCTCTTTTATTTTCCAATAACACATTTTTTTTTATAAAGCAGCAGCAGGCCGTCCCCTCCGTCAAAGACATACATATTATTGTGTACAATTTAAAACTCAAAACACGTACTTACGGGGTGTACAAATAATAATTACATTACAAAGGTAATTACTTGGGATAAATCGCTTCCTTTTTTTATGTGAAAATGTGAATGCAAAAATAATTTACAAACTCACGACTTTAATCTAGAACAGGAGCAAGGGAGCTGCCTCCTGTAGGAGGGATAGGAGTTGGGAGCAGTAGCAGTTGCAGTTGCTCCCAGACATACGTATGTATTGTGGGGAAAGTCTGGAAATGGACTTACATAAATCTACATTAACATTACACGACATTAGATAATATAATATTATTGTCAACGACCTGATTCTGATTATGATAAGGGCTGGCTCTGGCTCTGGCTCTGGCTCTGGCTCTGGCTATGTGAGACAGAGAAGGAATAATTTGGAATTTACACTCGCAGCTTCTAAGTACTCGCACAACACTTCGCTTACAAGATGATCTGAATCTAATGATGCATGGGTCACAGACAAAAAGGAAATGTTAACGCTTCAAAAGAACTGTGTGTGTGCAAAAGGCTTTTCTTCTTTTCTTCTATACTCTTCCCAGTAAAGATCTTGGGAGTACTAATAGGAGGTCGTATGTATATCTAATAGATCTCTGTCTCTCTCTGTTTCAAATTATGAGAGTCTAAAATAAATGGTACATATGTGTATGTATAGGTATATGGATGGATTGGATGAAGCGAGGTGATGGGCTGAGATATGAGATGCGGGGAACAAAACAAAAGTTACATTGATACAATTGAATGAGATTTTTTCTCAGGAAACAGGATTCAAAAGGAAGATTAGAATTTATTCGTGGACGAGAGAGAGAGATGGATGACAATAACAATTATGTTCCATCCAAAAGCTCGAGTGCTATAGTAGTTCTGTAGTAACAAGTTCACTACCACATCGTCTTAGTAGTATAATAAAACATATGCACACACACAGCACATGCAATCTCCAAAAGTTCTCCTATATACTCGCTGACTGTATGATGTATGCATTATATGGGGGCTGATTTTTGAACCTGGTACTGGTACTGGTACTGGAAATGGATCTGGCTAAATGTGTAAATGGCAGAGAGGTAAACAGGGCTACACAGAGCAGAGGAGGGGACACCGTATAACATTGTCAATTGTAATTGTTGTAGTAATGGAAATGAGAAAATTTACAGGATCTCTCCATTAAGCGAATTGTGAATTCGTAGGATTATCAATTCTAGTCCAAATATTGCTGAACAAATCGAAAATTGAAAAAAAGATACAGGTTTTTTATCTCACTCCCCTATATGCCAATCTATGTACATGGACACATTATATGACTATCAACATATCGTCTGTGAAGAACCAAAATGACCCATTTCCATTTTTAGCTAAAAACAATATCCACTATCTACAAAAATATTGAAAAATGTCTTGAAAGCATTTAAATAGAATATTTTGCACTTTTAAAAAACGTGGAATTTGAAAATTTTGCACCTTTTCAAAAACATGGAATTAGAACATTTTGCACCTTTTAAAAAACATGCAAATAGAACATTTTACACTTTTCAAGAACATGTAAATAAAACATTTTACACTTTTCAAAAACTCTTAATTAACATTTTACGCATATTTCTCATTTTGTTTTTAGCTTACTTTTGTATATAGCTCATTTTGATTCTAGCGTAAATTGGAAATGGGTCATTTTGGTTCTTCAAAGACGATATTTAGTAGTATGTGCGAGGCACACAACTCCGAGAGACACTCTCTTTAATACCTATAAAACCTTAATAAAAACCAATCCACACTTGAGACTTTGTTTGAAATATTGAAGATTCTCTCTATATTTAATTTGATGCTCAAAAAATCTCATTACACACTCACTCTATGAGAGTTGGTCTGGATATAAGTCTGCGTGTGATGGAAAAAAAAATCATCCAAAGTCTAAAACTAATGTTATGTAAATGACTTACATTTTAATGGTTTTCCTACGCTCAACGTTTGTTTTCGTCTTATTACTCACACACACTATATATACGCGATCACTTATATACAGGTTCTCTTCTTTTTTGTTCTTTTATTATTTTGTGGATGGTTTTACTGACCGTTTGTTGAGAATTTTTAGCCATTTAGCATGCCTCATGGCATGGCATGACATGTCATCCTTACTCTCATATATGTAAACTACTCAATAATAATACAATCTGTGTGCACACACATGCAAATGTCTGTAGCAGTCGTCGTCGTCGTCTCCTCTTTCCTAATGTTTTATTTCCCACATTTTTTCATACTTTTTTGCAAATATGTTGTGCAAAATTTTTTTTTTTCACTTGCAATATAAAATCGATATGAGAGACTCCTCCATCCGCGCGCGGTTACAAAACAAAATCTCAATTTAAATTCCAGTCTATTGTTGTCTACATGTTTGAATTGCCCACGCTACATTTAAGACAATAAATATAAAGTAAGTACCTTTGTTTTTTTTTTCACACGAGGGCATTGTAATTGTAATAGAATATATACGTGTCATGTTGTTTCTTGTTTTATATGCAGATGTGTGTATATAATATGTCATATGTCCTATACCGTACGCCGTCTGACTGACGATTTTTATTTTTTTACCAAAATGACTATTTTATAATGTTAAAAATACTATGTTATACCTATTTAGATTTTATGAAAGTGAGAAGAACATGAAATTTTGAGTAAAGGTCAATTGCATAGCTGAACTACTAAAAAAACTAAAATGTGTATTATAATGAATAATGATGTTCGAGTCAATTTTCCTATGGGCGCTAACTCCAAGCTGTGTATACTCACCTAAAGGGCAAAGTTATAAGGATATCAGTCCGTTTATAAATAATTACAGGTGATAAACCAGGGAAAACAATCCTTCTCGTTAACTTTATGACGTCTCACAAGATATCTGTATTGTCCTGAGCTGCGGGATGATGCTTTGCTGAGTAATGAAATCTTCTGCAGTATTACATACTGAGGATGAGTCATAAACTAATACCTTCATTCCTCCTTTAAGATATACTATAGGTAGGTAGGTACCTCTATGGTTAGTTGTCTTCTCCATTTTAAATTTTAATGATATTAAAATCTTTTGGATGAAAGAAAACTCGTTAGCTCGTGTTTTTATAAGTGTGCCTTGTTGGAATTTGGAATAGTGTAAAATTTATGAGATAAGGATTAAAACTCATTTAATAAAAATGTATATTTTATTGAATGAAAAATATAATTCATTGTTGATTAAAATAACTTTTGTGTTTACTAGGGGACTATTGAAATTACAATAATTAGCAGTACTACTCCCATGTGTGTGTTCATGGCCTGAATGAAAATAATGAAGTAATTTATATTATAAATACGTTCCGACGTTCATTTTCTTTCTTTCTCTCTCTCTCGGCAGTCATCAATCTAATTATGCTAGGGATAAATGGCTATATGGCTACCTCACTCATTATGATGGCCTGGCTCTGGCTCTGTGTTCAAGTAGGTACATACAGGGATGGTGATGGTGTGGCTGATGGGGTGTGAGGAGGGAGATAAAAAAGGCAGCTTCAGCTCTGCTCAAGTGCAAGTGTAAAATTATTAATTCATTTGTCTATGAACGGCATCTAATCAAAGACAAGAGCAAGAAGAGAGGAACGGCAACGGCAGTCAACGGGGAAAGACCTTGATCAATTACCTCTCTGAATCATACAGACGTAGTCATAATCATAATCATAGTGGTAAGGATAATCATATTGTATGACACTACACACTCATAATAGAGCTTTCCACCAGACGTACTTACGACAATGAAGGTATCTCCCTGTATTTATCTAAAGCTAAAAAGACAAATCAAGGAAGACGAATTGTGAATTACTCTGATGCAATTATTCCCCGCTCACCTCTTCGCCACCCATGAGCATTTTTAATGGGCAGTATGCACTCATATAGAATTATCTGTAGGGGCTCAAGTAGTAGTAGTAGCAGTAGTAGTAGAAGTAGAAGATGCAGCAGTTTTTTATTTAGACATAGCACCTTACGCCTACGTGGATGAGGAGTGCAGTAAAAGCAAAGGCTGAAAGTGTGTATATGTATAATGAAATGAATATGCATGGCCACTGGGATTGTGTTGAGTGTTGAGCGGTTGAGTGCGAACAAGTTTAGCATAATACATTATAAAATATAATAATATTAAATATTAGGAATAAGTAAAAGAAAAGAGTCTCTCGTTAAAATAGTCACAATCCTGTGATTTTGTCCATGAATGTTCTCACGTAAAATCGTGAGTTGAGGATTTCGGTTGAATAGCTTCTATCATTTCCTCCAAGGTTGATTGAATCAAATGATGACTCTAACAAAACAAAAATGATGATGCTCCTCTCGTCCTCTTCTTCGTATTTGTAGTCGTCTTCTCGACGTCTTCGTCGTCGTCGTCGTCGTCTTCGTCGTCTTCTTCTTCTCCTTCTTCTCTGCTTCCACACCATTACCATTTCCATTCTATATAAACCATTCGATTTCTCAAGATTTAAGAGTCAAGACTCAAATGGGAATTTGTATTGGAATTGGAATTGGAGAATATCCCAGCATTATATAATAGAGACAGAATTACTGAGAAGAATGTTGATATACCCACGTGTGGAGGGGCTTGCTGGGGCCAACGTTAGTTTATACACACACAGCCTCGGATTTTGACCAAATCCATGTCATCTTATCATATATTCATATATGTCAATTGTATTGTGAAATCCATTTTTCCAACTTTTCTCTCTCTCCCTCACTCACTAGTCAGTCACTCATCATAAGAGACTCTGACTCGTACACAGCATCTCTCTTGGGTCTTGGTCTTGTATTCTCGATGTCTACACAAAACACCTACGAACCTCCACCTACAAAACATTTTTCCCTTTGTGTGTAAACACATTGACAGGAATATAGTGTATACATACGGTGTGTGCTACATATATGCTTGATCATATGTGAGTGTAGTCAACCTACCTACCTACCTACCTGCCTCTCTCTCTCTCTGCCTACCTAAATGAATTCCAAATTGGTTATCTCTCCCTCTCTATACAAAGCCTTTCAATTAGCCCAACTTTAGTGTACCATGTTTTTCTATGTTTCAGACTCTCCGGACTGACGACTGAACAAGTGCAGAATGCAATGCAAAAATTCCATATATTTTATGTACATCCCTTGAATAAATCCGACTATTAAGTTTTAGTCATTATTGTTTCCTAATGCTTGTACACTATAGCAGGTATTATATGGTGCGGTGGTTATGGCGTTGGTAAGGCACCTACCTACAAATATGTACCGCCATACCTTATTGTAGTGCTATTGTTACATTATTGTAGTACAGATCGTTATAAAATATATAGTATGTACGCATTCACTCACAGAGGCATTATGATCATCTGCTTCTCAATTATTTCATCTTGAATGGGCAAGGAGCCGTGTGGCTCACAAGTGCCTACACTCAACCCAGTCTCATGTCACAGGTAATTACTATGTACCTAAATACATAAATGTGTACTAATGTAAATCGTAAAGGCTCTGTCATATAGTACAGCGTACAAGTTACCTCCGTGTACGTACTAACGATTAGGTCTGCCTCTGTTTTTTGAGTGCGAGCTCGAATTTAAATTTGACTTTTCACCATTACATTGCATTGGAGACGGAGAGACTGCTCAGCGATTAGACTGATGCCTTGACAAAGTCGATATAATAGTAAATAATACTAATAGTGAGTAATGTGATGTGTTGATGGTGGAGATGTTTCAAATTGAATAGCTCAATGTGCTTTCAAGAAAATTAAAATGAACTACATGATTTATTTTTTCAAACATGTATTGTGTTTGTTGGTGTTGGTGTTGGTGTTGGTGGCGTAGTACCTATACTACATAATATATTAGTATTACAGAGGGTGGGGCGTTCGTATAGTCCTTAACTGAAGCACTAAATGCTGGAAGTGTGATAAAGGTAGAACCGCGGT
>JAQFZE010000006.1:0-101816 GCA_034695245.1 Dicyrtomina saundersi
ACTGTATTTTACAAGCTAGAAACATCAAATTGTACAAACTTACTCCAAATTGCATGGACTACCATAGTACAATTGAAATTTGGTTCTAGTTTTACTTTAAAGTCACAAAATGGACGGTTTATTTTGTTTCCATAATCTCGGGACAGCTTTAGTATTTGACAAGGAAATGTATGTTTCTTTGAGCCTTCGAGGATTAGGGTAGGTAGGTATCTCCCTGTATATTTATCAACCCAGCTTTTTGTATTATCCGTATCTGTACACTTTCAAGTCTATTGCATGTTTGACTTTCATTAATATCTAGGTGAGATAGATGAGTTTTGTGTCAAGAAATTATTACTTTTTTTTTAAAGTGAGTCTTTCACATGAATAGGACCTGTTCAGGTTTGATAGAACATAGCCCATCATTTCTCTATTATGAGTTCCAAACCACATACATCATTCTCAAATATTATTTATAAGAGTCCCCGTCCTCTTGATGTCTCTTCTTCTGCATGCGTTTTTGTAGTCATATGATTGACTGCGCTACAGAATATATGTTGTAGGTATCTCCGTCCTTTTTTTAGGACAATACTATAGTGAACGGATCTCCAATCTCTGTCCCTCACACACACACACATAGGGCAAATGCCCTTCTTGCTGTTGCTTGTTTGTTGTTGTTTTGTGATCGTTCCAATACTATGATGTGTCCCTGTCCAAGTCGATGTTGATGTCAGCTTGGCTGTCGAACCCTTGGATTGGATTGGACAAGACAATATTATGAAGAGCCGTGGAGTTTGTTTATGACTTAGCGTCAGTAGTAAGTTTGACCAAAATCCACGAGTGAGACCATTACAATATTTAATGGGTATTTTTGTGAGAGACAATCTAGACTAATCGCACGGAGGCAAACCACACAAAAGAATTTTAATTTTTACACTTTGATCGTTCTACTTTATTTCAACTCTATCAATTCGCATAGTAAGTCAATTCAATTTCTTGGATTTGTTTTGGATTTCTATGACCGTTCCCGTCGTCGTTGCGTTGGCCCGTTCACAAGTCTATGCACACAGTTCTCTCCATATCTATACAGATCAACACGTTTGTCCGTGTCCGACGCGACGTCCCTCGTTATGTATGTACGGTAGCTATAGAATATAGAACCTTTTCTACATTTACGTATACCTACTATGCATACATGAGCGGCTACAGGCACAGGGCAGGAGTGGACGAGCCTCTCATTGTAATACTACACCACAAATTAATACAAAATGTTATACAAATATTGGAAGTAGCAAAGGCAGAGCGCGAGAGCCACATTTAAATTTTCCATAATTCTGAAATAAAAATACTGTAAAATAATACGTCACTTCAACTTGGAAACTTCATGCTGTTTCCAAAAGCTTAATATATTCGTCCGTCAATCTAATATCTGGTTAAAGCTAGTTTCCAATTCAAATAGACAAATGAAGGGAGGAATGCGACGCTGTCTACGCGGCTCTGTTCTATGGGCTCTTGACAATAGGTATCTTACCTATCTACCTACCTACCTACATAGAAAAATCTAGCTCGCCAAAATATTGCTCCTTTCGTACTGTTCAGGTTGAGATAGGGAAAGATTTGACAAGGGAACATTCATCACGAATTAACGCCAGAGTGTGAAATCTTATTTCCCCGGATTTTTATACTTTATATACCCCTAGCTGTTGGCGTTGGGAATTCTTTATAAAAAAACGGGATGTCAAGCTCAATAATATATATAGTCTGAGACCGACCATATAACATAACTAGGTACCTATACTATGAATCATAATCTCTAACTGTGGAGTACAGGCACGACAAATTCGAATTAGAGTTCAAAATGGAGACAAAACGAGTGTAAACATAGTACAGATTCTGGTCTAGCGAGGAGACAGTCAGTTCTACGCCGTATCTTACATACATCCTTATACCCTATATGTAGGTACGTGCTACGTCTACTCCGGCCCACTCGGCCGGTACCTATATATACACTGCGCACCACAATAAATATTGTAAATTGTAATTGTAATACAAACGAAAATTTATGGCGCTGATGGAGAGGGAATGCTAAGTTGGAATCAAGTTTTTTTTTAAAACAAGGTTTGCAAGTTTAAAAGATGAACATGAGCATGAAGATGCAGAGAGTGGATGCGGAAAACCTCTGGGAGTAATATGAAGATTAAGATGAAGACATTCTTTTAAAAATAACAAAATTCAAGTTTACAATAAAATTATTACACTCACTCCTCCGTCTCCGTCTCCGTCTCCGTCTCCGTCTCCGTGTGGAATGGGATGAGTGGGAAAATGAGAGAAGATATAGAATTTGAATTTAAATTCAGAACATGTATTATGCTACTTACTCTTTTGAGTCTCTTTTGAGTCGGGTTGGTGTCCTGGATCGACTTGGATGTGGACGTGGACGAGGACTTGGACTCTGTCTCACTGAGCAGCAGTTCAGTGTCGTGTAGTGTGAGTGTGATACAAGGATACTCTTGTTCTCTCTGTAAGTACATATTATTATTATTATGCTATCATATCATCATCACACTAATCTCTCACAATCTACAATCAACCACACAGGAATGTGAGAATAAAAATAAAGAGACAGGGAGAAAGTAGCCTATGCTTTATTGCTGTCTGCCTATACATAGTATGTAGTGGTAAGGAGCAGGTAGGTAGGGAGGTAGGTAGGTACTACCACATTACTACACTTTATGCTCCATTCCAGTAATTTATACAGAGTGCAGCCAATGAGCGAGACTTACACATGTAAGAGGAGATGATACGGAGATGATTGTTTCGGGATTACTGGGATTTAAGTCAATTGCCTCCAAGAATAATTATCACAAAGGGTTTTAATTACCACGTGTGTCAAGATCCTAGTTATTTACGCAGAGAGTAATTTATGGGAAGCCATCTACTTGCCAGTCAACCAGCAGGCTATGTATAATATGGAGGACTGACACTACCGTTACACTTAACTTACACACACACACCATCATCATCATCATCAGTACACACATACTCACACACGGCATCTTGTAATCGTAATCGTTCCCTTACACAAAACTCACAGCTCTCTCTCTCCCTCTCTTTCCTTCGTACATAAAAACATTGGTTTCACTCTTCTGTCTTAAGAGCTAAGTTAAGATAGACGCTTTAGCACTGTAGCTCACGCCCGCTTCGTCTGTCTTCTATACCGACAGAGATACACTTAGTAGGTCTATCATCTATCATCAGAGATGATGGACTTTCATAAAAGCTACTTTGTTTCTACTTCTACCGAACAGTAACAGCCTCAACTTGAGACCAAAACTGCCTACTTATAGCTTACAACGTATAGTGTATAGCATGTGTATGCACGGACATGACGGAGATACAACGAGACAGGTAAATAAGTCATACGAGATGAGCAGTACACACTACATACATAATACACTATATGACTATATTCCATGTCCATAGTTTTAGTTTGAGTTTTGCTCTGTCATCTGTAGCAAAAGAAATGTGTGTACCAAGTCCATGGATTCTTCTTGACGGGGAATGCCTGTAGTCTCTGTGCTTCAGTCCTGCATACGTGTATGTACATATGGCGGAGCTGCACTGTTGGAGTGGGAAAGCTTATCTTGGTGAGGAATCATAAAATGTAAAATAATCTCCACATATCTATACATTTGGCACATAAATATAGCTACTTTTCCACTCCTCCCCTAACTTCTAATCTTACCAGTACAAATAATATTAAGAACATTAGCTCTATGTAAAGTGTACAGTCCGCAGTTCTGCCCCACGCCAAAAGCCGACCAGTCAACTTTAAATATAATCTTGTTCCCTCGGACGACGGACGCGAACAGAGAGAATCAAAAACAACTCCGCGTATGTCTCTTAAGGATGTTGTATATAGCTATATTTAAATTTATATGTAAGGAGGTAGTAGTAGATAATGTGTTTACCATCCATGTAGTTGTTACCTTCAAACTGTCACACTCACAGCGCGGAAAGTATTACCTTTCTTTCTTTCTTGTGTAGCCTTCTACACTTACAAAATATAAGAGAAAAAAGAGAACAGCCATATTGCCGTTCCCGCTGGCTTAGCCTCCAAGTAAAAAAAAAGAGAATAGAATAATACAAAAAAATGCTAAAGAATTTGCACTATTTTCTTCAGCTGCCAATTTAGCATAATTATGCAGCTATTAATATGTACCTACGAATATTATGGGAACGTGAATATTTTTGAATTACTATTGCTGCTGCTGCTGCTCTCGCTCTCCCTCGGACTCTCTCATCATCAGCATCAGACAGACCGCAGCAGCCAGCAAGCAGGTTTAATGCATTGCGTTTTTATTTTTGAGCGGTGGACAGTAGGGTTTCCTTCGTCCTCGTCCACTATACTTCATCTGTACATAGTATCTATTCTGCAATTCAAAAATCCAACAATTCAACAATTCAACACACCCCTTGACACATTTTGACAAATTCCTCTCAATTTTTGCATTGATGCATGAGTTGTTGCCTTCCCTTTTTTGAATTTATTTCCCTCAAAAAAAAATAAAGTTTCTCTGACGTCTGAGGGGCTTATGACAATTTAAGTTTGAGCATGAGTCATACTGTGCTCTAAGCAGTACATGTGTAAATCTGTTGAAGATCACCTGGAGTGAGATGAAATGGACGACGGTTGCTTTTATTATTTCTAATTAAAGATCTGCAGGTGGACGAATATTCATAAAAAAAATGGAGAGAAATTACATTTGCTATAAGGGAACTATACGACAGAGAGAGAGAGAGCGAGTCAATTACAAAGCATGTGCACATATCAAGTCACAACATTGGTAGATAATTAATGATCTCCACCGCATCGTTGGCTACGATTTAGTACTACATTCAAATCTCAAAAATGGTCTCACATCTATTTATGTTTCATACTTTACTCCAGGACAGAGTATATACATATAGCAAGAGGCAAGATGTGATGTACCTACCTACCTACCTTACCTACTTGTACATTATAAAGGCTTATGCATAAATCTAATTGTCAGTCTTATTAGAATTTACACTCACAATAAAGACTCACAATAAAAGGGATGAGACTAATCGTAAGAATTTAGTATGCGTATGCGTCTTATGAAAGAAGATCCATTATTTTTTGTTAGTTTTGGAGAGCGTGTGGCTTGATTTGCGATTTCCATTAAAATTTTTACAGGGGCTAACTTTATCTAATACGCTCATATAATTCATATAATTACCGGTAGGTACACACACACAGGGGAAGAGACATGTGTTCGTCTTCCTCTCTCTCTCTCTCTCCCTCTGTTATGTACACAGTGAGATTTATGAAGTGCTAAATGATTATACATGCTTAGACACTCCATTACTCCCACCGATACGACCAATACATAATGAATTTAAATAAATTTGACTCGAGAGGTGCTTCACATTGAGGAGGTACGGTGCGGACTGAACACACACGAGGAGTTGGAGGCTTAAATGGAGTGTAAGTTCAAATTATGTGTAATTTACAGCGTCAGTCCATACGGTATGACTCTCATTATTGACAGTTGGAGCATGAGTGGTCTCTTTCAGCTGGGCTCAACATGTTTTCAATCGACAGCCTATGAAATTATTACATGCTCACTTTAGGTAATGAAGTGAGCTCATATTATGTATTCTGTCTCGACCTGACTGGTGCTCTTACTGGCACTGGTACTGGCACTGGTACTGACATTGGCCACGCATGATGATGGTAAGGAGAGTCTATATATAATTAACATAGCATGAGCCACCACCAACATACCAACATGTACCTATATAGGTATCATAGAATTTTAATCGTCGAGTTAAGAAAAGTAGAAATGATTTTAAATTTATATTTATTATCGTTCCCTTTAAAAAAAATTTCCTAAGACTTATTCCTTTTATTTATTCTTCTCGTTGTTTGGACACAAGTCGAAGTCGGTGTCCAATAACGAGCAGAGCATAATCTAAAATCTAACTATCCCCTGACCCTGTAATAATAATTGTGCTTCAAAGTAATAAATGTTCTTTCTTCACAGTCCAACTTGTATGTAAAATGTAACTTATGTATGTAGATCTGGAATCTGGAGCTTGAAACTAAAAGAAGAACAAGTTCGTCAGTCAGTTTCAGTCCAAGTCCAAATGCAACTTTTCTTCTCCATCCGTCCGTCCGTACGAAACGAGACGCGACTGCAGTCTCAGTCACAGTCCCAGTTTTGCTCACCATAATAATATAGGCACAGGCACCTACAACATAAAAATAAGAAAGGGCAATATAGCAATAAGAAGAACAGTAATAGAAACCCCAACGACATGAGACTGGGCAAAAAATGACGGCTCTGTAGTACATCTTACGAAACGAACTTACGAACTTAGGATTAGAAAGGATGCAGTACCAGTACCTACATATAGCTACGGGGTAGCCTACACAATCTACCTACATATCTGTATGGAATGGACATAAAATATTTTTTTAACTCTCTTCAGTCAGACTAGACTGGAATACATAGTTAAACGGCGCCGATTTCCAGTACACAACTTAGCACATAAATACTTTTGTCTCCGTTTCTCCTCTAATAAGTCTTATATGATGAGAATTTTCCTCAGGTGAAAATGTAGAGAGTGCTACAAACATATAGTGTCAGTCCAGTCCAGTCCAATGGGGCTGTGAAACGCTAGGCATGAGTGCATGAAATGCACGTCATATATCAAAGTGTCTGTAATAGGAAACAATGTTTGCTAATGCTTAGTAGAAAAAATGTGGAAGAATCTCACAGTCCGTCTCATGATGAGACCTGGGACTGCGGAGACTTGGAACTTGGGACTGGTACTGAATTTTCTGTAGTACAAAACAAAGTTGGGCAGAGTTAAAAAGGAAAAGTGCATAATGTACTGGTTCTGCATTCACCACGACAGACACACACACACACACAGAAGAAGTCCACTATTAAAAGTGAATACTGCTTCAGGTGTATATGAGTAGAGGACGAAGGGAAGAGAGTTTTTCGAGTCTCGAAGATTTCAGATACAGGAACAGCAACAAGATTAATAGAACAAGAAAGGAACTCGAACTCGGTGGATTTTCTTGCAAAGATCTAGATAGTCAAATGAGGAAGATAAACGCACGCATAAAACTAAGTAACCAAATAATGGAGTCTGCATCTCAACTCCTAAACAATAAAAGCCTCCACCACATAACAAGAACGCTGAGGCTGCATTGCTATGGCCCTTCAAGTATCTCTATATAGTCCCTCTCAAATTCTTAAACTTATGGGACGCCTTCTATTTCATATATGTATAACACGGCATGTGTGTGCATGCAGAAATATGTAGAAAATGTACTCTTACTACTACAGATATAAAAACCATCTTAAAGCAGCTTCGTCCATAATTTGAATATTTTCAACCATCCTCCTTCCCTTGCCAACAAGACTACAAATAAATACCGCTTCAAGAATTAGGAACACGTGTATACCAATACAAATTACTATTTAGGAAATTTAAATGTCAGCTAATGTATGTATAATATTTTTTTCTTATCATTTCCATGCCTTCTAGACATGGAAGCCTTAAAATTGTATTGATTTGTTTCTGTGTGATTTGATTTAATTAAATAAACATCCCCTCGTCTATTCCCTTCTAAGCCCTTATAGCTTTTAAATAATGTAATTTAATTTGCTTAACATTTTAATAAAAACTTGTACATGTTAATTGATTAAAGTGCCTACCCATTTAAAACTTGCGGATAGGTATGGGAAGCAATAATAATAACAATAAAATATCTGTTTTACAAATAATTTCATTTAGGCTCGAATTTGCATTTTAAAGAGGTTCATGAAAAATTGCTGTAGAGGGATTGAGAAATGTATGAAGACCACAGGCTCCAGTGCTATGTACAAGGAATGCATTTTTTTCTATCTTTATCATGCATAATTACTGATGCATATTTATTACGATTTTACGATTCTCTGGACTCTGGATGGAAGTCTGGAAGTAGGTATAGTTTCTTTCCGTACAGTCCTCGAGAAAGAATGTCCCGTAAGTAAGTCTATCTGTACAGGTAATGAATTAGGCCTGGACTAGACGCACAAATGCAAATACGAATACGAATCGGCTGAATATCAGTGGACTCGTACAGACTACATACTACAGACAAGGGAAAACTCCCATCTTCACCTTGGTATCCGTGTCCCGTGTTTTGTGTGTGGAGTAAAACGTGGGCGGACGAAATGGATGGATGAGCTTCTATAAAAGTTGTCAGTTGTCACCCCGCGCCGCCAAAGTAAACTCAAGTTACTCAACTTGACTGCAACTACTTATCGGTTTAAGCATAAGCCCTGGCGCTGGCGCTGGCGCTGGCCCATCATATAGTGAGCAGTGATATAGGCAACATAATTTTTTCTTCTCCACACAGTTACAATTATCTTGGGTGGAAAAAATCTACTTCAGCACTCACTTGATGACATTTTTTATCCAAGTCTAGTCTCATCTCTCCTCTCGCTCTTTCTCTGAGCTGCTTAACATTCCGAGCATTATTAAAATTAATAACACATATTATGCATGGGATGCGGAGAGCATAGCTGATCATAATATCCCTATGTACTTTGTTAAATTAAACCATAAATTTGTCTAATTTTAAATGCACTAATAAAAGATATTTATGCACTTCTCTCTCTCTCTCCTTCCTCCTTTAATTTACGATTGTAATTTTAAATGTGTTTTTATTAGTGTCGAAATTAAAAGCCGACTCAATTAGTCTCGTGTAATTATTTTGTTTAAGTATTTTTGACAGCTTGAAGGCTATACACACTCATGAAATGGGTGAATTTAATGTTCAAAAAACAATAATCTATTGACACCATTACTGTGAGGTGAGGACCAAGGATGCTCAAGTTTATTTAAAAGTTAATTATTCCCAACCCAATCCAATAATCAAATACAATGCAATGCAATCCAAAGGGGCTCAAAAATTATCCAAGGAGTAGTTTTTAAAAAACTTGTGTGTATTAGCATTGGGTACATGACGTGTACCTACCTACCTAACCTATAGCTATACCTCCCAAGCAATAAAGAAAATAAAAAATGGCATGCACTTTGCGTTTTTATTCTCTTTGACGTAATCATGTAGACTGTTCCTTTTATTTTCTTTGTGAGGCTGTCTTATAATAATGTAATAAAAATTAATTTTATAGTGACCAATATGAAAAAAAAAATGAGAAGAAAGATTGAGAGCAAGGATTTCATAGAATAATATATATATGCACAAACCAATTTAATTTTCGTAGGTGAAAGAAATTAGTCAAAAAAAAAAATTAGCCGGTACTTAATTACATTTAAAACTTATTTACTCAATGGAAAATGGGGATAATTATACCAGGGAAGGGGCTTAGCCATTCCGTGCCATATCAAGGATATGCTACTTTATTATTATTACTACTATTACTATTACACTAACAACAACAACTAACATCTTGTTGGGGATTCCAAAAATCCAACAGAGAGAGAGAGAGAAAAAAAAAATAAAGAAATAAAATGTTCAAGAAAAGGAAGACTGAGAAACAGGTAAAAATCTATGACAACATGTATCTCAATTGAGAAAAAATGTGTGTAAAGTAAAATGTACAGATAGTTGATATGTTTTATGGAGGGTATTATGTACTGCCCAATACCTGTTTATAATTAGTTAATCCCTATCTATAAGATGCTGCTTCTGCTGTTGCTGTTTCTGTTGTGTTGTGGACTGTCAGTCTGTAGCTATTCAGGTAGGTATAGGTATAGTCATAGTAGACGCGAGTCTCACAAAACACAGTCTGCAGGTAGACATAAACACGTACGTTCTGAATTGTGAATTGACTTTCCTGACTTGTCTTGACTTGGGACTTGACTTGACGGAGCTTTAGATCTTTTCGCTGTCGAGTGTAAAATTAAAACAAAAAAGCTAATTGTCTTGGCCGGATTTTATTGTAGGAGTAGAAAAGTTGGTGGATCTGTAATAATGGCTGTCCATTTGACATGGTGCTCTTGCTCTCCATCTTCTTCTTCTTCGTCTTCGTCTTCTTCTTCTCGCACTCTTAACTTCCACGTCCATGCCGAGTATAGGAATTCCATATAGCGTTGGATATGGCTATGGTTACAGTATATCATTATTATGATTCACATCATTCATTCATTTTACCCTCTCCCTTCCATTTACCTTTTTGTTTTTGTCTTTACATGTTTTTGATAGATTCTACTCAGAGACAGGTAGACACGTAATACGTAAACGGAGCTGTCGTTCCTGTTTCAATCTAAACTTAATTTTGTTCTACAACCAATGAAACTTTTCTATGTTGGTAGGTACATACTATAAGTTCGTATTTTTTCGTTGTCGTATTTACTATTACAACATGGGGCAAAACAGATGTTGATGTACGGAGTAAAATATTACAATTAAGTTTTATCCTGTCCGAGCTAAAAATAATATATTATGTAAACTTCCTTCATTGCTAATCGCTATATAATCCTTATCCATATTCTCATTTTTACATTGACATTGACATGTCCATCCAGTCTCATAGTGAGTATCAACCGACGCAGGTAGACAGACGGATATACAGAAATCTCATGAGTAGATTAGGAAAGGAATGAACTGCCTCACGTACAATTTAAATACAGTCTCTACGTATACATAATATAAATACCACCTACCAAAAACAACCTACTCACTTCTCCCTACCACCTTGCTTGCTTACTTTGCCTTTTTTGCGTTGAATTACATTAGTGTAATATTATCATGGTAGATGCACATGTACGTGTGTGAGTGTGTGTGTGTGTGTAGACACAAAACTGTTATGTTGGTCTTGGTCTAGTCTTTGAAATAATAATCAAACAAATTACCGTCGTAATGGACTCAAGTTAGTTTGTTGATTCGGGAAGACAAAGCAAAACAAGAAGAAGGAGACCAAAAGAAAAGTCTACTTACGGAGAGACTTGGACTAGACACATAGAGGTGCAGGCTCGTTCACTCCTTCTGGTTCTGTGTAGTAGTATTATTACCATGTATGCAGATCTCTTTCTTCTTCTTGGTAGGTTGGAGCAGTGCATAATATTATAGTGCTGGTGCTGGTGCTGGTGCTGGTGGCATGTGGAATATAGAGGTGGATGTGATAGAACGTCGAAGTGGGATTGGGATTTGGGGATTGGAATTGAAATTGGAGTTGGACGGCTACGGCTACGGCCACGGCCACGGAGGAGAAGTATCCGTGGAAGCAGGTGAATGAAATCAGAATGGGGAATTTAAATTCATCACATGTCGTCTTCTTTTGATCGCAATAGGACATAAAATAATCACTTGATTTTAATCGCAAGCGTTAAATCAAAGCTTGAGTCTTGAGGATTTTTCGCTCAAAGGTTAACTCAGTGGTGAGAGCGTTATAACTCGTCGTCGTCCACTTGCTTCGTTTTCCGCTTCTCCGTCCGTCCGTCCACACACACACAGTCCACAAACCAGCAGACAGAGAGAGACTTGAGAATTTATTATACTGCTCTGTAGTCCGTAGTTTAAAATACAGTGCTCAGAAATTGACTATATGCATACATACCACCGTATGATTATTATTATTGTTAGTTAGTACACTGATTGCTTATTGCATTACATTATTACTGATCCGCTATTAGAGATTATATCAATATGGAGACATATGTAGCTAGAATGGATAGGCTCACCCTTTGCCTGGCCATAGCCCGGCAGTGCTCGCATATACTCCTGCTAATGTGAGTGTCCAACTCGAGCCCACTATGCATATGTCATGCTCATGTGGAGAGAGATGCAGTGGGAATTTATTACAGGAGTACAAGTAGCATGTACTCACGAAGACCAAGACCAAGACGAACTACATACATACTGAAAAGGAGGAAGAGTGGAGCACACTGGCTGGATTTGGCTAAGACTTTGATTTTGATTTGAGGCTGGGAAGGTAAACATGAGGGAAAGAAGAAGTTAGTGAAGTGAACAGGTGTAAGTTGTTGTTGATAGTTGTAGTTTGTGTGGATGTATGTATGCGAGTGGGTCCAATCCCGTCTTAAAGCCAGTGTAAAGGCTACATACAGCATACACCCATGAGGAGAGAAGGTAGGTAGGTACATAGGGTCGGTAATTGTAGTGCAATAAATTATTATGCAATCCATACAAATATTCAAGCCATGATATCATCTTAATCTGCATCTTGGATCGTCATTTTCTTCCTCAAGACCAGGAAGAGCTGCTGGTGATGCTCTTGACTTACTGTTACATTTTACTTCTCGTCCTTTTTTCTTCTCCCCTCTCCTTTCTTCTCACACATTCATCCCCACATCAAATGCACAAGTCACATTTGGCCAGATGATCATATTATGAGGACCGTACATAATGAATTCAGTACTTTCAGTATTCTGTTTTTTTCCGTCCACCTCTCTCTCCCTGTCTCTCTCTCTCTCTCTCCTTTTCTACTTCTATGAGTACAATTATTATTGCTGTTTGCTGTTAGTTTGGTGTGGTTTAACACGAAGATCTCAATTCGCCAAGCTAGTAAAGTTGATCGAAACAAGAACATGATTCCTAATTAATTCTAAGATGGAGGTAGAAAATGGTTATGTGTGGCTGTGTGGACGGACGGGGCTGTGTAAGATTCATATTCCCAATTCATAAGATCATAAGTGTAATCGCTGTCTCTATCTAATAAATATCTAGAGTCGAGGTGTAATTGGAATGGAGAATTATAAATGCTCAGTCGAGACCACATCTGCATGTGTGATATTTAGATTGCGATTTTGTGGAAACTTGTATACTCACTGACTCAGAGCGAGATTTTGTGGGGATAGCTATGTACCAAGCGTCCTATAGTGTCCATATAGCAGCATAGTATACAGTAGGTAGGTTTGGTTTGGTCTTGTACATAATCTTGTCCTGGTGCTGTTGGTGTTGTTGTTGTTGTTGTTTTCTGTGGATTGATCTCTCATGCACTCTTAAAGGGAAGTAATTCCTCTGTGTTTCAATCTGGAATTGGACTAGAGATATCTCCACAGTTAATTACATACGGCTGACGTGAGTTGATGGCGTTGATGGTGTCAAACGTGAAAGACATGGTAATTCTCTGTACTCTGTGCTGTGTGTGCTTCTGTGGAGCGAGTCCCATTCATATTATCAGCCCTCATCCCTTTTACTTGAGACGCTTCACCTTTTCCCTATGAATTCCACAGATGTAATGACTGTCTATAATAATAGCTGTACTTCATGGATGTAACATTATTTTTCCATCTCGATTGAGCATTTAATTCAGTTGTTTCTACGCAAAATACATAATTTATACAGGAGTCTCTCCATCCGTCCGTCCATTCATACGCCATACATAGCTTGGCAGAGTAGTGTGCGTCTTATTGTTGTTGTTGTTGTTGTTGTTGTTGGAGTCTACTTCTGCTCTCGTCGTTTTGAATGGAATGGTTCGGAGGCATAGGGAGGTATATAGGTATTCATGCGTTGTTTTGGCTATTTGATTTGATCTTGTGGCTTGAATGAATGATTACTTCTTCATCATGTGTATCATTTCATTTGGGAAGACAAGTTGGAGGAATGCAGCCACATACCACAGCACACCACAACATTATTCATATCCTTATTTTGGTGTAAAGTTAGGGACTCATGCAACACGCTCAGAAGAGCTCCGTAGCCGTAGCCCAGCATCCCTACTATACATACCTATCATCCACAGTCCAAATTCATAAAATAATAAATAAATTCAATAACATTATATTTTGCCATGAGCGAGGAGTCATACACATAGCAATGTACCTAGCATAGGATGACGCAGGACTTACAACGGCAGCTATACGGAGTTCATAGAGTTTAGAGATTGAGTACACAATTACGATTACTGATATTATTATTGTGGGGATTTGGTGGTGGGCTGTGCTCTGATCTGAGTGAGTTTGGTGTGGTGTGGGTACTCACTATGTACCCTCTCGATCGTTGCTGTTCTTATAATTTTCACATTAATTTGTTTCCGCGAACTGTAATTGTTATTCCTGATATATAACGTGTCTTTTTGGACTTATTGGAATGTGGTGCAGCGAGGAACTGCAAAGGAAACGGCGGATTGCGGATGGAGATACAATATTTTGTTTCCTTTTCTGGGCTCACATTCTCCACCCCCCAAATCCCATCTCATTTCCCTACTCGCAATCTCATCCTGAGTCAGTCTTTAGATATAGTTTAAAATATTTTTTTCAATTTGTACATACTATAGATTATTGAAATTATTTGAAACTTATGACCACGACCGCGACATTACCACCACTCTACTATATGTACCTACCTCCATCCCCATCACCACTTCGAGTCTTGAGTCCAATTCAAATTCAAATTTGAATTCAAAAATGCTTGGAGCATTTGTAGCCTTTGCATAATATGCACATCTCTCAGTACTTGATGCAACTACGAGCGTATGACTAAAAGACTACTACGATTACGATTACGAAATTGCCATTTTCTATATCGAGTGGATTTTATTTATCTAATCTCGGGCATTAAGATTTTTGTAACTTTTGAACCAGCAGCACATATTATATTGTATGTTTTTCATTTGCTATGTCGTGTCATGTCGTGCATATATGAGACACGTATATATACCAAGAGCAACCTTCGAGATCCACACCGACACGTAATGGACTTGTTCATCTTTTTTGAAACGATTAAGACTCCACTACTACAGCAAGCGCTATAGATCTACAGAGCTAAAGAATAAGAAGAAGACGAAGACGAAGAAGATGATGGAGAAGAAGGGAAAAAATGCTGAGCTTAAGATAAATTGAGCTCATTATTTTCATCAGAATTTTTACATGTAGTATGAATTGTGGATTTTCTCTTGTGATGAAAAATGGTTTCATGAGATGTAGAATTAATCGCTTCTCTCTTTCTTACTTACTTACTTCTTTCTCAGCCCATAAGTATTTCCCTTCTCAAGGTGTATGTATATAGTGTATCACTAGTAGGCAGTATAGACAGAGTAATAATCTGGTAAGTATTGAGCAATAGAGCAGTGAAGCAGACACATACTGATACAGCTGTACATTATGAAATTAAATGTGAGTATTAAACTGAAACTGAACTGAGGAAACTTACTAATGCATATTATGTGTAGTATGTAATACATCTCTTCGTGTGCTGAGGAGGGGAAAGGAAAAGCCAAAAGAGTCAAATCCAGTCCCAGTACCAGTGCCAGTGCCAGTCAAAGTAATAAGGCAGCGAGCCGGACTCGGACTATAGCGGACCACGATTACGACTGGCTGCATGAGTTTGAGACTTGAGACTTGAAGGAAATATTGAGCAAAAACTTGCTAGGCTTCTAAAATGAGTGAGTTGGTAATTAAACCCTTCTTCTTGTTCTTCTTCTTCGTCTTCTCCTCTAAAAACGATCCGTAATAAGTAAACTCTATGAATAAGCTGAAAGACTCAAAGCTGGAATCAAGAGGGAAAAGTAAGTTTCCTTCTTGACTTTGACTTACTTCTTCGAGTCGTTAGATAATTATCCTCCAAAGTTCTTACACACATTGTAGCATTCAGCATCCTCCGTCCCCGTCCTGACTGATGCATTTAAGAACAGCACTACCGACTATAACTATACTAATCGTAACTACAAAAATATTTCCTACCTTACGTGTCTACTGTGGACACATCTGTGTGCAATCTATAGAGTCCGCAATATTTCTTTTCCCCTCCTCCCTCTCTCACTAATACCCACACTAATACTATTAGGCACTATCAAATGTGTACATAAAATGTATCTGTATTTTTTGATTTGGTAATATTTCTTTTCCCATAATCTCATCTCAGCATTCACATTAAAGATCATTTCGTCCTCTCTCTCTGTCTCTCTCTCCCTTTTATTCTTTGGGCTCTGCAATTTTTCTCTCTGTCTAAAAATTTCGTATTATTTGTCCGTAAGAGTTTGAATGTGAGGTCAAAAAAGTTGAAATGTGTGAGTACATAGATAGTGACTCTCTTCTGGAGGAGCATATAGAGTCAAAATTACAGCTACACGTACGTTCATGGTATCTTTGTCGGTTGTGTGGTGTGGTGTGGTTACTCTATTCCGTATTATTCTGTATGTTACATTACTCTTTGGAGTCTATCGCGAACCCGTTTAATTCCTCTCAACATGTCTGTACACAGAGACGGGATCTCATGTACGGTGATAGATATGCATAGCTTTTTAATACATTTTAGCAAAGAAAAAAATAAGGACAAAATTTCCTTGACATTAGCAATAATTATTAGTAGTCGTCTTTTGCTTCTGTTTTCTGCTCTTTTCCAAAGGATTTGTAAGAAAAAGTGTGTAGAAATGAAAGAAAGAAAGAAAGAAAGGAGGGAGGGAAGGAAATTCCTGAGAGTTGTTGAATGTTGGAATTGTAATATTGTAAGAAGATAAAATACCTTGAAAGGTCTTATCTTCTTCCCCAGTTCCCCATCATCATCATCCCATGGATCTCTGACTACTTGCGGAATTAATAAGAGTAAATAAAAATAATAAATGTTGACATGAAGACAAGGGATGACGTGTGGAAGTATGAATTAGGAATTAGTACGTCTCAACAGCTTCAAATGGGAAAACTATACTTAGAAACTTTGTATTAAACTTATCATCATTGCATTACATCTTCGTCGTCGTCCTTCTCCTCCTCGTCATTATCATCATCATCATTATCATCATCATCAACTCCAAAGACCAACAACAACCCCAACACTAACTTCAAATCCAATCCATTCTTTATTTTTTTTTCTTTTACTTCTTCGTCTTCTTCTTCTTCCTTTCCTGCTTCGTCCTTTCTGCAGATTAATTATGAACGATAAAATCAAACAAGTTGCCGAGAGTCGTCGAAACAATTTGAATGAAGTTGAATTTTGAGAGAGAACAGGTTGGCTATTTAGTTGGAAAAGTTTTTTCCACTTTGCAATTCTGAAGGTGCGTAGATATCATAGTAATATGCGTAGAAGAACCTGAGAGGTAGAGAAGTAGTGAGAGAGAGAGAGACAGCCGTCATTTGATTCGATAGTTCAGCAGACTTTCATTATAGCTGTTTGGGCTTGGGCTTGGGTTTGGATTTGGGTTTGGATTTGGCTACATTATACCGTATGACTGCCCTATAGCAGGGAATTTTTATACAAATTAAATCCTCACTAAATATACGAATAGTATATTATTATGCGTAAAAAGCCACGTGTAGTTTTTCCTTCACATCTTCCTCCTCTCATTCTCTCCTTCCTATATTATACACTATGACTGACACACACACACACACACACACACACACACACACACACAGAGCAGAGCACACTTGCATTCCAAATTCCAAACACGATCACTTTTTAAACGAGTTAACTTTAAAGTATTTTCATTTGAATGGAAAAACATCTCAGTTTCCCTATAACTGACTCAACTCGCAGTCCACTGTCTAAATGTAAATGGGAAGTTCATATACATGTACTTAGGGATGTAGGCAGGCATATATGAGTACATTGTAATGTAAAATACTTCTACCATTCTACCTGTGTGGATTTGTTTCCTTTTCTCGATCTATGACCGGCACCGACCGACCGAGGTAAATGGCATGAGACGTAAAAAGCTAAATTGGATTCTACTTGTCATTTATTTGCCGTGTGGACCAAACCACAGACTATGTAATCTCTTCTCTATGTCTCTACGCTAATCTTTCCAATTCTCCCTTTTCCATGAGGACCGACCAGATCATAGCATCAGCCCTCATAGCTAGGCGCAGTTCCTTTTATAATCGTCACTGTCCGTCAACTTATCGTAATCAGACGTATTTAAGACGTCAAATGTAAATTAGCCTTTACAATCGCACACCCCACTTCCTTTTCATATAATAGTATAATATGTAGGTAGGTAGCCCAGGTAGGTTTTTACAAATTACAATTTAATGTCATACTACCTATGCTATGTAGGTAGTTCATTTCCTTGGGCTGCAAAGTATTAAAAATGGAAAATTGGAGCATTTCTTAATTGTCTACTGACTATTCACTAAAACCGATCGTCCATCAGACCTGACAATTTGACTGAGGTGGTGGTTAATGTCATATATTTTAATTGAAATAAATTAGCGTTGGGAATGTGATCCTTTTTGATGAGACAGATATGAAAATTCAGGCTTACGCAAATAAATAGAAAATATACAAATTTTTAGAATTGTTAGGTCAATGCAATGGTTGCTTTTTGGTGGGTCCTTTTATCTTTGAGTGCCATGTCATACTATTTATCTCTTGCATGGGTTTAGTTTTGGTTTAGGTTTTGGTTGGTGTACAAAAAAAAACCTTTTTTTTTTTGAAGATTTTATTCTTACCGGTTTTGCGTTGTTGTCGGACCTTAAAGGAATTCGCCGTGAGATAACGTATAATTATATAATTCAGACTTATTTGACCATTAGTTAGTTACAATATACATTATACACGGGGCTAGAGACTCAGAGGAGCAGAAGGGAATACAATGACAAGCTTGGCTTATATTATATACACAGAAGATAGGATTGAGAATTTGAGAACTATGAAGACAACTCAAAAATGTTCCAACTTCAAACATGTCCTTATTACCCTCACTATAACTATTAACCATTACGTGAAGTACTTTAGTATCTTCTGCACTCTGCAGATTTTTAAACCACTTTTGTACATATTTTTTTCCATACATAATATAATATGAGTATCCCACATGCGAGGAGACCCTTCTCCCCTATATACACACATGACTTGAGACGTAAATACTACCTAATAAACCATGTATACGTATGTATATTATATAACGTGAGGAGACGGGAATATTTTCGTTTTTTTTTGTATTTAAGAAAAAAAAACAAACAATATAGTTTTTAAATATAAATACCTTACCTAGTAGGTACCTATGTTCGGACTTATCCTTTGGAGCAAATAAACATGTACGAATTCTATGTGTAGTAGTAGACTATATGTAGTTTCTCTATACGAGGGAAAGGATGGTTTCACGAGTGTTTTTGTCTGTTCCATGAAAACCGGTTGAAATGGATGGAGAGAGAGAGAGAGAGCGAGACAGAGTACGTGTGATGGACTGTGGGATGCATGTAGGTTTAGGCTGGTGAAGCATGTATTTGTAATAAGACGAGGACGAAGAAGTCAGGGAGGGCGAGAGATAGATAGTGGAGAAGTAAAGAAGGGACCTCGAGGTCCACCCTGTGTGTACAATAATAATAATATAATGTAAGCAAGACAATGCAGGTCATTCCCCCTTGACAGAGAGAAGCTTTTCCTACGTGCCTGAGAAAAATGTTATGAGATATGGTCAAGCCAAAGCATGAGACATGCATGCAATCCTTGAGGCTTTGATCTATCTCTCCTACATCTGGTTTCCTTGGCAAATTGTATCTCATCACCCGACCGTCGTCTCTCGCGTCTCTTCCCTCTCTCTCTCAAATAAGCCTTCCTATTCCTATTATGATCATAATTATATTAGACAACAGACTCTCAACGGACCAAAGTGGACGGACCAGCCGCCGAAAGTCAGACCAGACCAGACCAGACCAGGCCAGGCCAGGCTCGAGTCGTCGTCGTTGCCGTCACCGCCATGTCCAAATACCAACAACACCAACAGAGTCGAGGGAAATGGATGGACTGGGAAATACTGGCTGAGAAGGAAATAGCCAAATAAGAATAAATATAGTTATCTCCCTATTTACTTAATTCAATCCTAAAAATTTAACTTCACTTAATTGTAATTCATATGGAGAAGTTTCACCGCCGAACGACGTCGTCACCGCGCGGCTGAGTCTACAATCGACACATATACCTATACCTATATACATGCATGGATAATTATACTCAACTACATTCTTGAGAATAACATTTAAATCCTAATCATGATTCTTGATTCTTTAAGTAATCCTCATCTGCATAAAAGTTTATTTGATTTATTTCCTCTGGTTCTGGTCCCATATAGTCGGAGTAGGTCTCGAATTATGTTTCAAGGCAGAATTTAACCTAGACTTCACCCACCATCATCAACCATCGTCCCACCGCACCGTTCCTCTCTACACTATGTTTGTATAAGCAACAACAAGGATTTACCCCTGTGAGTGTTGTCTTTTTTATTGTTCGAATTTTTATTTGGTAGTGTAAACTGTGTGTGGAATCACAGTGTAAAATTTAAAACCTTATCAAGGCACTGTTCTACAGTGCACAGCTAGACATTAGTTGTTTCTTGTCAGTCTCTGTATATATTTAAAACATGTAGCTATTTGCCTTAAAAATGAGTTTTTTTTATAAAGTTCATGAAATATGTGTAATTTTTAAAGCCATAGCCATAGGAGCATCTACAGTCTACAAAGTACAGTCTACGGTATCTCTGTATCGTGACAATAATGCAATTTTCATATTCAACCTTATCACAGATCTGAGAGAACGACAGGTTAGGCGTTTGTATATTTGATTTGCGTGTTTGTGTGGGAATCAGAGAGCTGGGCTGTAATGCAATTTGTCATGTACTGGATTTTGTCATTCCTTATTTTATTATTGTATATTTCTTTCCTTCCTATACAGTCATAGTAATAGTAATAGAGCATATAGGACCGGCCACATAGTAGAAAATATAGCGAGGAGACCAACAACATTCATACAACACACAACCACAGGCATGCATCACGCTAACTTGGAAATGATCAAGATAAATTCCTAAGCCATATACATACAGCGTAATCATAGTTCCCTTTAACAAACAATGTAAAATAATGAACCAGGAAAAACACAGATATAACTTGTAATGGCTGGAAAATGGAGGATCACGTCTCACATCGAGCAAGGTGATGGTGATGGTGATGTTATACGACTAATGGTAATGATGATGGTCAATACAAAAGCAAAAGAATTACAATTAAATGCAAAAAAAAAAAAATTAGAATTGATAAATGTACCCATTTGCATTTTCTGTGACACTTTGTGTAAATTTATTGTCTCACCTCAACTCGGACTCTCTGACTTGGTGCTATGGCGCTGATCATGCAAATCAAAGCGGTGTGAAGCTTCTCACTGTCTACTCTACAATCTACACACCACTGTAATGATAACTGATAGTAAGTCTGTCCTGTGTGTCTTTGTGTCTACAAGTCTCATCTCTGATTTCTGGTCCTGGTCCTCGGCTGAATCTCTGTACTCTGGACTGCAGTAAAATAGGACCGCAGCAATTGTTTTGCAATTCTCATATGCGTATCTGCTGCACTGATATTGATGGGGCAGAGATGGTTGTAGGAATGTTTACACCCGGAAAATTGATAATTGACAACCTACAAACAATATAAATACATTTACGTTCATAGTGCTTAACAAAAATTCTATTTCGACTTATTTAATTTAAATGTATTATTTTTGGGCAACGTTTTTCAAAATATTTCATATTATTTCAAATTTGTACTAAAGATTTTTAACACACTGTTAATCTACTTCTACTTATTATGAAAGCAATGCATTCTGAAAATACATTCTTATTAATGCAAAACAGTTTGCAGACGTCTCATTTTCCGGGTGACGATGACGATCTTCCTTTTACATGGAGATGTACGGTCAAAGTAAAATGATTGTTTTTTTTCTCTGCTTGTTGTCTCTCTCCTTTCAAAGGGAAAAATATCGTCGTAACTTGTCATTACAAAGAGACGGCGTGCCGTGGTGTAATAATTGTTTTCACCAAACACTTCTTTTGTCTACCACCAACTAAGTACCACAGTGCCAAGAGTGAGATGAGATAGACTCCTACCTCTTTGTTGTCATGTCTATCGTAGAAAACAAATACAAGCTTTTCTTTCATGGAGAGCAGATAGTGAAATCTGCTTAAATACCGATATAGATGGTGTTCTTTTTTGTATAATATTATTTTGCCTATATAAGCCCTGCAGAAATAGCTATAATAACAATAACACACTCAGCCTTCCCCATCCTACCTTATGTATGTAATTATTTATCTCCTTCACCAACACATTGCAATTCATCATGTCCAGACCCCCTTTTTTTACTGTCAAATTCTGTACACACAATTTAATTTTATCAATATACAAAATTATATTTATAAATAAAACTAATAAATAAAAATAAAGTATTTAAAACTAATTTTGAGCGGATAACAAATATCCACTTAAGGTGTAAAAATTATCTGTTCCTAGGAGTTTGTATAGTGTCTGGGAGTCTCTGATAGAATATAGAGACTTGTTCTGCGGGACCAATTATCCCTCCTCACTCTTTCGTTTTCGTTAGTCAGGATGAGTAGACAAAGAAAGCATTATGTGTTCTTTTATTTCTCTTGAGAGATTTCAAGCACCTAATTATGAAAAATGAAAAATTGTTCGATTAGAATTTGTTATTGTTTACAGGACAAAGACGAAGACAGAGTAAAAGTCAATTACGACAGACTGATTGAATCATCTCAGTCTTCACTCAGTCTCTGCGTAGACAAATGCATGAAATTATGGCAAAATAAAATTCGAGTAAAACATATCATGAGTGGACCGTCATTCATTTGAGTGGACCGTCTCGCTCTCACCAACTCCGTATACCATAAAGATATCTGAGTAGTTAATCTGACGAGATGACTCAAGTTCTGGATAGTAAATTAAAGAATGTCAAATACGGATTTTCTTCAAAGGATCGACTATACGGAAAGTGAGCGGACTCGTCGTCCCTGTCTCTGCAGAAACAAACAGAGAAAGAGAATTAAACATTTTCAGTCTTGGTCTTCATCAGTCAAGACTCAAGTCGGAAAGTCTACTGGGATCTTACATACTATACAACTAACTAGGAGCATACATATCTGCATTTGCAGTTAGAACGGTGCATAACTAACTAACTGCAGAGCGACATCATCGGCCTTCAGCATTTCTTTCATTCTTTCCCTATATACATATACTTGCACTACTACGCATAGACCCATTAAGCAATGCGTCAGTCAGTGAGTACAAACAATTTAAGTCTTTTTAGTTCTAACCACATGCAATTTATACTAATACAGAAATTGTCTTTGTACTCTTTACTGTTACGCGTCAACATTTACGTTCCTACCTATTCCTATAAAGCGTACATCATTATTATACAAAAAAAAACACCATTGTGTCCAATATGATGGAGATGAATATATTAAAAGCCATGGGACTGTCCATACTGTGCGTGATACTCCTGTCGTCAAGTCAAAACTACACTGCACCATAATATGAGCATCCGCAAGTCAATAGCCAATATATTAATAGGAAAAAAAATATTTGTATGTATAAATATAATTATGCATATATGTACTCAGTCAACGACATAAAAAAAAGTAAAATCTTCAGAATGGTGTTTACGTAATTTATACATTCTTCAAGTTAATAATTTTCATTGCTTAAGTTTTGTGTGTGTTTTTTTCTTCTTCTTCTTTTTCTTCATCTATATACTCTGTCCCTTTGTCTATATCTCCTCTGATTTTTCCTCAGTTGCTATATGTCTGAACATAAAACAAATGAGATGGTAAGCTAATGTGGTAGAGAAGTTGCTATAAAGCAATAAGAGAAACTCGATAACATCAAGGGCATGTTAATAAAAATCCAAAGATGTTTTAGTTGGTAAATCTACGTATGCATTGTTATTGACGTTTTACTGCATTTCCACTCTACAGCTCGTACATAGGTTCCTATTTATATGTAGGTATATATGTACAATGTACACATGATGTTGTTAATATTACAACGACTACGTTTACGAGGCAATGCATATGATTCCATAAGGTCCAAAAGTCTAAATGATTGGCAAAGAGAATTATTGTAGTTATATATACCTATATACTGTAAAGTTGGTAGTATATAATGTACAGTGTAGTTTGTTGCTTCTTGCTGACTTGCTGATGTAGTCGTTATGTTATAGTGTATTATTATGTGTTCAAAGAATGAAGGATAAAAAAAACGAGTGGGTATTTCAGGTCGTATAACACGTGTATTCTAACCGTTGCTCATTAAACTTATGAAGCAATACTTTTGTTTTTGCACACTACAGTAAATAAATGACAAAATTGGCAATCTATTCCATTTTCATGAGCCAAAGGGTATTACCTGTCCTGTTTCTGAGTGCCTGTGTAGTTGTACAGTGGAGTTATAATAGGACGAGTAAGTCTGTAAATATGTGTACTAGATCGTCTCATTCCTCTCACTCTGTCAACAAGTTGTTTTTGATTTCCTTTATAACACTACATAGAGCTACACTATAGACTATAGACCTACCTACATAGTTACATATAGGCTTCCTCCAAGAATGTACACAGGTATATATTATGGGTAAATAATATACTACACACACAAGTTCATTACATTTATTTCCAGTAAGTTTAATGATATTAGAATGATTATATCATTATAAATTATAAATAAAAACTTACCTGATTATAATAATAAGAATATCGTTGAATCAGTTCCCAGGAGTTGTAAATTCAAGTAATAGTTTTGAGTTGAGTGTTGAATGTTGAGTTTATGCACTTGGAACTTACTAGTTTACATATAGTTTATTATAGGTACATGCTACAAACATTACATATAGCAAAGTCAGCAAACTACAAAACTACAAAACTACAAACAAAAGGTACCTAATTGCGGTGCTCGACTCCTACATGTGCATGGATACGTAAGTACGTATCTACCCAGTACCAGTATGTACTACCTATACGTAGGACGTATGCGTTGGAGGCTCGAACAGCCATAAGAATGCAATGAGCTCTTTAGAGAGACGAAAACAAGAAATAAAAAATGTGCTAGTAAATATAATAATAATAATATACACTTTAAACATGATCCTATAAAAATCTGTTTATTATTAAGTCAATTTAAACATGAGTTAAGGACCAAGATTAGTTGAAAGGTTGTGTGTTTCTTGGAGAGTTATGATCTCTTTTAAAGACGTAGTCAAGAGGGTTCTCATAAGTGCTTCAAGTTCCCATAGTCACGATAAGTTCATCGAGCCAAGTATTATTACTTTTGCAGAAATACTATTTTGACCTTTAATCAACTAGCTCAGTTCTCCTAATATTATGGGTCTGTTCAAAACAATCTGAAATAAAATAAAATACCTAATACCATTTCTGGAATTGAAGTACTCGCAATCGCAATTCGCAATACTGATAGATGCCCCAGTTAGAAATTACATATGTTTCATAATAGGTAGCATTATTCCAGCTGACAGCCCTGACGGATCAAGGAACTTAAATTTTTTAAAAGCAACGAATTTAGTAAGAGAATTTAATTTAGCTTCAATCCTTGGCTTAACTAATTAGTAAAAAATATAACAAAAACAAATTTGAAACCAAAACTTGTGCAATTTAAAATTGTTGGGAAGAACAAAATGCTTCCTAATTGAGAGATGCTACACACTTGAAATGCTGGAGAACGTTCCCCGCTGTGATTGGTGTCCAATACATATAGTATTAATAGGCTCTACATCCGTAAATCTGAGAACTGATATAGTGTAGTTGTTAAATTGAGATGTGTGTCCCATTTGGCAGTTACAACTTACTCGATTCACAGCCGAATTATGGATGAGTATATAAGGCAAATCATACTACGATCCAGCTACATCCGTAGGTCCATATAGCTACGTTATTATCTATATCTGCATCTTTCTATATAGTGAACAAGTCAAGTCATAAAATCAATAATATTTTAGCACTTAAAAAAAGATAAACCTTACAGATCCAATTCTAACTCTGTATGTATGTGTACCACTAGTAAACTATCTGCATCTGTAGTGTACTAACTAAGCTAGTCAGTCCTTCGCCTTTTCCTCATCTCGTACTCGTTACCCAAGCAGAAAAAAAAAATAAGTAATGCAGCGTTCATTAAATATACGTTGACGTTGACGTCGAGTACATGAGTACGAGTACAGCATGTACATGTTCCCGTATACGCCCATATAGGTACGTGCATAAAGTATAATTATATACCCACTGCCATCCGATCATATATTATTATTATTATCTTTATCACCTGAGCATCTTATACGTTCCTCTTATGAGCTAATCCTTTGACTCCTTCATGTACGGGGGCCTATACGTGACATGCAAAAAAGTGGTTAGTAGTAATAATCATAATGATAATAATAATAATGCAGTCCTTTATATAGGTATATAGAAATACACAAATAAAAATACACATACTTAACTTGGGCTTACATGTTAGTCGCTAGTTGCTATCACGCTATTATATAGGTGTTGTATACAATACCTTATTGTGAATACGTCTAAATTCTAAACCTTGCCCCTTGCTATTAGGATTGGAAATGGGATATGGATTTGGAAATGGAGGAAACAGGAAGCACAGCAGTAGAGTACAAATACAGATATCTGTATGCTATATCTATAGTATGCCACCATATCATGTGGGAGATGGTTAAGGATTAAACTTATTATTAAAAAATATAAAATAAATATTATTATGATTTTTTTCTACGTTTGGTTAATAAGCTCCTCCAATGAAAATGTAGTAATAAAGAATAAACCATCCAATTGAGGTTTATATACCATAAAATCCAAATTATGATTTTGAACGGATCATTTTTCTATTTTGTTTTGTCGTAATCTTTTCCAATTGTAATTTATAGCGTACAGACAAAAAAAAGAAAAAAGAAGATATGAAAGGATTCTTATGTATAATATCTTTCCTAGAGCTTAATTCAGAACTCAGCATAATATGTTACCTAGGATGGAAATTGTGATATCAAATATCTGTCAAACTAAATGGAAATTCATAGATTATATTATAGTTATAATTATATATATGGTCTGTCATAAAACTCAAAGACTATAATGATCACAGAAAAAAAGGTAAAGTTCACTCAGTCAGTATTAAGAAGATTTATATGGAAAGGGAACAGAGCAAAAAAAAGAGAATAATATTATAGTTACTTAATTTGAATTATTGGGGGTGAGCAGGAAAAAGTAATGACGATGGGTTACCAATATCAATATTAAACAAACCTATAGGTGAATGTACATACATATAACCTAAACCTATGTATGGAAATCTCAGTAGTAAAAAAAAAGGCTCAAGTATTTTGTTTTATTCCTTTGAAATCATTCGTTTATAAAACCATGATCAGGGCAATAAAACATTTAAATGATACCAAATAAATGCTTCCTTCATAAAATTAGGGATAATGACAGGGGAAAAAAATCTAAATTAAATCAAGATTTCAATAGGCATACATGCATATGATTTTTTACTTGTACTTCTGTATTCTGAAAGTATGCGACGATCAACAACGACAACGACAGTGATAACCCTCAAGATACATGTAATGCTCACACACAAATAATTTTATAACTTTTTAATAATTTTTTTTTGCAAGTAGTAATATGTTTAGTACACACAAACATGTTCAATATAGCATAGTACATAAACGTAAAAGGATTTTTCTTGAAACAAACTTAACACACATCATCAGTATAGTTGTGGTATAGTAAGTAGTTATAGGTACATAACTTATTACGCGGATGTATACACTTTTGTTGCCTTAATCAAGTAAGTTTATCTGTCATTAAGCTTTCCATTTTATTAGCCAAATATAATGTTACTACCCCTGTGCTACACTCTTATTTGTAAGTGCACATTCCGCGCGTCCAAGGGTGACAGGTAAAATGTAAAAAGGGATTTAAATTCCTACAGGGTATGGCTGTACTAATACTAACATATCTAGATAGGCACATTATCACTTTCCAATATCATATTTTTAGGTTGGGTATAAATACTGGAATGAGTTAAACTTGACAGCTACAAGCATACATAAATATATAAGTACTATACTCACCTATCTTTATTTAAATCTATAGCATCAATAAGCTTTAAATACGATTACGAATGTAACAATGATACTGCACATTATATCTTTTGAATACCCCTAAAGAAGAATAAAAGCCAATGCCAATACAAATGTCAAAGCCCATATCGTATCAAATATCATGAACGATTACAGGACTATACATAAAAAGAAATTAGGGAAACTATATGAAAACGGAAAAGTGGTCGAGTGTTACTTTATAGTGCATTTGATTTTGAATTTGTAGGCAGGGCAAAATTGCAAAAATCATTCTGAACTACACGATTTAATTTTTTTTTCTACAAAGATCCGTATTGTTTTTTTTGGGGGAATTTAAAAATTTGCAAGTAAATAGGATAGAAAGAAGAACATTATTGGTGAAGACAGAGAGAGAGAATTTGAAGTAACTTTTCGTTAGATTACATATATGTATAAACAGAAATAATGGATTACTCCTAACATTACAACTATTACTATTGCACATTTTTGGTTTTTGGTATCTTCTCTAATGGTTGATTAAACTACAATCGTCCCCACCGCTAATTGTTTCTCGTTTTCTCCTCAGCAACCTTTCAACAACTACATATCTGGATTTCTGACAGCTGACCCAGACGGCATCGGTCGGTCGGTCGGTACAGGAGAAGAGATGAATAGAGAGAAGGAGAGAGATGGAGAAGTCGGATGTGTTTGAGGACGCGGTAACATTAACATTAGAGCAAAGCACATCACATCTTCTACAGGGAAGGAAAACATCTTTTGATACTGAGCGAGCGGTATTTGCAGCCGGAGCCATATAGTCTACGTACCTATATTAGATATACAGCCCTTTCCCAAGTTCTTTTTAATTTCATAAAATCATATCTGCCGTCTGTAAGTTCTCTCTTGCCTGTTGTACTTTTAATACAACAGGTGTCAAAATAATCGATTTGAACGTTCCTCAACACTCAGCTCCATCAACACGATTCCTGTCCTGTAAGTCTCTTGAGCCCAATCAAAACAAGAGAATTATTACTGTAGGACGACTACGATGCTATGCATGCTCAGCCACTGATATATTCTCATAGACAGGAGGTTGACGGAGAAGTTAATGAGTAATTAACTTAAATAATGGCTTAAAGGTAAAAGGTATAAATGAAAAGGCATGACATCATTTCATTTACTTGGCCACATATAATGTTAAATGTATAACCTTCCCTCACAATTATTACACTACAGATTTTTTTTTCTATCATTTTTCGTGTTCTAAAATTTGTAAAAATTTATTTACTTGCTCCAAGTTTATTTCCAAGTGTTCCCTGAATTTTGAATTTACATTAAATACTGACATACTATACCTGTGTGTCTGGATGTACATATATAACCGAGTACCTACCTATATGGACGATCCTCTTGTATTGTTGCTGTCTGTGCCTGTCTCGTTAATATGCTCAATTACTACTTACTACTGCGATCCCTGCATTCGGAATCTGAATGTGAATTACCTGTACACAATCTCATATATATGTTTTCTTGCTTGCACCTATGTACCTGCTGAAGTCATATAGCGAATGATGATATGGTCATCGCCATATTATAGCCATAGAGTCATTCCTCCAATTTCTGATGAGGTTTTTTGGGCTGTGTAAGTGTAAAATGTAGAAGAAAAAAATAGACATGAAGTCAACTTATTGCTTGTAATAATTGTTTGAATCGAATAAATGCTCATTGCACCATCCTACTACTACTAATTATTGTCAAGTTCCAACTCGAGACTCCACTAACTAAAAATCTAAAATCCATTTCGTGCATCCCATCCGAAAACATTGTAGTATGTACATAGTATGTAAGAGTTGGAGGAGTAGCTATAGGTATAGGTATGAGTCAAGTGAGCATTTAGCTCAAGCTTAGTAGTTTGATGAGGTTATAAGGTAATAAATAATTTGTAATTGTTAAATGTGTACGAAACCACGAGTTTATAATTTAGATACTCTTATGTGTAAATGCTCCACACCATAAATCAGATTTTATGCCAAGGGAAAGACAAAGAAAGACAAGGAGAGCCGTCTGTAGAGTGGAATGGGGCATTACTACTTTGCGCGTACAAAAAAAAATCCAAATTAGCCAAATGAAAAATTCACATTGTATGTATAATTATACATACCTCCACCATACTAGTACCGACATAGCTCATAATCATATGTTATATGTTCATACTGTAGTCATTCTTTTTAAAAAAAAATTAAAATGTTTAATGAAAGTTTTTGAAATGAATTTGGAGTTTTTGGGTTACCATAAATGGAATAATAAAAAAAAACATTTTCATCAATTAATTAATATACACAATACAATTAACTGTACGACACACAGAAAACAATGAAATTGGAGATGGAGTGATTAATCAGATTGGAAGCACTGAGCAAATTAACCTCAAGGGAGAATTTCAAAGTTACCTCTGTGCTCATTGTTTATCATGTAAAATATTTTGTGACTTCAATTCCTGTCCCTGTGTTAAAAGTCTACTAATATTTTAAGTCCAATGCAGAAAAGGCAAAGAAAGTGCCTGCCTTTAGTGTTGTTGAATCAAGTCCCTCCAAATTTCACATAGTTTTAGTTTTATTTTGATTAATTTCATTCATTACAGTTCACGATTTTTTTGTACGTGATGCCAAAGTCAGACAGAGACAGAGAGAGAGAGAGAGAGGGCAAGAAAACAAGTCGTAGAATGTAGAAAAGAGAACACGTCAAAGATGAAGAAAGATTGACTGCCCCGAAATCGGTATCGTCCCCACGCCCACCCCCTCATTAGCGCCACAACTATTAAAATTACAAATTATAAAAAAAAAGAAGAGAGTCTCTCGCAGCGCTCATACTCCCATCTAAAAACATGCTCTAATTTGACGAGGAGTCATAATGCAAAGAGAAAAGAATATCGTAAATTAATTTCATGTAATTGCTTAACGGCAAATGAAGATTGAGAGACATTCAAGAGAGGAAATGAAAATGGACGCGGGACTATTATACCTTCCATATACAATGCAATATGAAATGTCTTTTCTTCATCCATTTGATCCATAAACGTTTCTACATGTGAAGTCCCGCAGTCCCAATGGAATATATGGAGTCCACACAATACTTACAATTACAATCCTTACACCAATACGAAACGAAAACGATGCTCAAACCACACCACTCAGGTGTCTTGTACACAGTTTTAAAAAAAATCCACTATTGTATACTACACATAATATTAGGAAGTACATATTATTATTATTATGTGATATTCCTCTGTACACAAGTGAGTAGGTAGGTACGGACTTTTTTTGTCTTGCCTTATATTGGCACTGAGCACTTTAGAAAACTATATTGTATGGCTCATAAAAAAAGCAACGTCATTTTACGGTAGACCCTTTAGGCTCAATGTCAGTCCTCGTATATTATCTCTGTGAATCTATTTACTATCACTGTAACTGCCAACTCATCATCACTGGAATAATATCTGGTCGTCTCCGCCGTAGTGTATCGTGAGGAGAATAGAGACTTGACTTGTTATACAAAGGACCAGTTGTACACCTACCTGTGCGGATGACATACGTACGTACGTATGTCCTATGTGTTAATGTTAGTCTGCTCCTCTCACAAGATTTCTTTTAATCAGCCTGTCGGGTGAGGGATAATTAGAGACTAAGTTGACACACGGTGAATAAGTAAATTCAATAATATTGTAGGCATGAGCAAACACATTTTATCTTTTATCCTTTTTGTCTGCTTCTAATTAATTTGGATTGCATGGTTGGAGAAGAGAGCAGAGAGCAAGTGTACTTAAATACTGTGTGTACCCATTGCCCATTACAATCCCTTTTCTTTCCCCTTCCTTTCTTTTTAGCTTGGACTTACGAGTAGTACGAGTACGAGTACGAAATGATTCCCTGTATATTTTCCCTCCGCTTAAAAAAACCTTCTGTACATTTACGGTGAATTACAATAATGATCAATCCTCCCAGCTTTGTTACCTTTTACCTGATGATACTTATTTTTTCACCGTCTTTAATATTTGAACTGTGGACGGAACTGTCACTGAATGTGGAAGTTGCTTGGCCAATTCTCTATATAAAGTTGGAGGACTAATACTTAATTATACCATGATTACATGTAGTACTGAACACGTTAAACTTAACGTGAAACGTAGTTAACTTTAAATGTGCTTATACCCTTCTCTTAATTGAATGACGTTTGAAAGACATAACAGTTTCAAACAATTATAATATTTATGACCACATTCCACTGGCCTTATTTTTTATCTCTATTACTCAAGTAGAGAGAAGTGGTCATTACATGGGTAGACTTTATGAACGAAAAATTCTTGAGTTATAACCATTATTTTAAATACCTATCTATTAAATATCAATTAATTTTGCGTATGCTGCCATGTTAACTTCTACATTTCTAAAGACTTTAATTTATAACATTGAAATGCTTTGTGGCTTGTGGTCTCTGGAGGTAATTTCTTGGACCGTTATGAAAGTGAAACAAAAATGTAATCAATGCTATATACGAACGAGGGGTGATTCTGATTCTGACAGAAACTTGTGACTATAGTACTTATGACTAAAGGAGACGTGACGGAAGCATATTGCATCATCGCCTTGTTAAATTTAACTATTTGCTACTGAATTTTAGCTCAAAAATGTGGGTTAAATATTTAAAATAGTTCCTGAAGGAGTTTTACCATAATACTTGCAACTGACTGACTGCGGGGTTACAATTATTCTAATTTTATTTTACAATTAGTGGCATTTTAAAATTTACAACGATATTATTACAACGTGTATTGACATTGTGTTTAGTGGAAATGATGGAAATACGTTAGTAATAATCTAGTTTGGCGCGTAGTTGTAGCTGTTGACAGTTAAACAGTGGTTCACATTAATTATGACGTGAAAATTTGCATGATATAGTAGTATTGGTATTTTTAGTTGCACTGGATCTCGTAATGTCTTATCTCACTTGAACAGCACTTGTTGTGAAACTTTGTACTTACTTTGGCTTTGGCTTATCGACATCGACTCGAAGCAGTACCCAAGACGACAACCCTTTTGTCAAGGTGATAAAACGGTGAAAATACAGATATCTCTTCAGAACCCTTTAATTAGTATGTAGCCCGTAGTCAGTCATAGGCTCGTCTCAAGGCCAAGGGTTACCAAAGTTCACGGAGTAAAAGCGCTTCATTATTGCTAAAATAGCTTTCCGCATTACGTCTCCCTGTCTAATAATAAGTTAAGAAGTTGATGTTAAAATCCCGACGCTGCAGGTAGGTAAGTAAGTAGGTAGGTAGGCACTTTGCTTCTTAACCCTAAAACTTTGGGTTCAACTCATTCCCGGCCATGGCCGCAGTCTCAATGCCAACGTCAACTTTCATAATAGAGCACTTGTAAGTACACTGCACTGGCTCTGATCCAGAGTCTGGCTTGGGCCCTTTTACGCCACCACCTTCACCAACATTTCTGCCTCCTATATAATTATGCTGCATATATCTGTACAAGCCCCTGTATTTCCTATGGTGTACATAATTACTTACAACTATTTGTAACCTCATATCCAATTTCATGCCATAATAGCACTACTGGTATTGATAGAAGCGCAGTTACATTCTATTTTAGGGATCCCTAATCGTACTAACAATAAGCTAGCGTGTACCTCTTTTAAATACAGATGCAGGGAAATAGTATGTACAATAAAATCTTACAAGTACTATATTTGATCTATAAATTCTACATTATAAACTCCACAAGGTGTAAAGCAATTGAAGATTGCGCAATATTTACGGGCCTACACGGAACGGAGCATGGACATATAACTCATAGTAGCACGTATTTTCCTCAAATTTAAATTCAGATTTTCAAGATCTCGAAAAAGATTTGAGGGAAAAAAGAGCCCATAAAAAAGATTCGCAAATACTCACGATGATGGTATTCGTTCCGGAGTAATGAATGAATAAGAAGCGGCAAGGACTTCACGCCTACCACCTCACTTCTGGTTACGCTTATTTAGCTGCTCGCAGTCCCAGAGCCAAAACATACTGAGAGCCACCTCCAAACTACTAGTACCAACACCAGTGAACACAAAACATACGTATAGGTACATAGACACCATAACCAGAGCCAGAACAAGAGTATAGTAGTATAGTATGTAGTAGCAGTCTAAGATACGCTTACGTGCTGAGTAAAGATAATTTTAGGAACAACAATTACAACTTACAACTACTTATGCCTTATGACTTACTACATAATATAAACGTACAGACATTAATATAGACACCTTTACAATAGAAACAGACACAATAGGTCTAACCAACGCAACCATAAGAGGAGGATATGGCAGTATAATACATGCTGAACATACAATTTTTTAAAGTAGCTGATAATAATCGAAATAAAAAATGCATGCTCTCTCTATCAATGTAGTAGGCTGTCACTGTGTGAATAATAATAATGCTAAATACATTTATAGTGAGGAAGCAGCAACATTTTATTACACTAAATCGAATGCTAAAAAAAACTACTACTAAACCAACTCATTAAATTGTACTCATTATACGAGCAAATCTACAAATACATGGATGCTACAAGCAGAAGCGGACTCTATAGTCTATACATTGTATAATACTCATATATAAATTGTATATATACCTTTGGTGCATAAAATGTACTACTAGTTGGTGTGCACATAAAGCTGGAACTTCAACTATCTGTAGTAGTCTCCCTCTGACTTGAGACTACATACTTATTATAGAGGTAAGTACTTTCTGAACAAACTTTAAAAGTCAACATTTTATTTTTCTCATTAAATCAATTACTCATGTACGGCAACGGCATGAGAGTCCGAGGAAGGAGGAATGACGAGGAGTGCGAGTTAGCACAAAATATAATACTAACTCAGAACATCACCATCCAAGTCATCTCCGTCGCGATAAAAATCAGCTTGAGAATTTTTATTTTACAAAGTGCAAAATACTCGACATGTGTGTAACATGGACTGCCGTGTAGTTAATAAACTAGTTGTAAAATGCTTAATGTAGTTTTCCTTTTCTTGTTTTCTGGCTCTGATTACACATGAACTATGAACTTGATAGAGGAACTTTGGATCGGCGATAAAGGAATAAACAATGGACGATTAGTATGATTTAATTGTTTTAACTTCTATAGCTCAAGGGACGACTCGCTGTCTTGATGTAGATTATTGTGGAGAGAAAGCAGATTAGTTATTTTTTTACACCATCATATTTGTAGTAGGGAGTGGGATAAGTATGTACTCGTCACTCTCCTCTGGCTAATGGCTCCTGAATGACAGGGGGATATCTGCATAATGCCAGAATATCATATGTTATTACCAATAAATTAATATCATTATAATTCCAACTCAAATCAAAAAAATGACAAAAAAAAATAAAATCATTTTAATCTCCACTATACAGAGATAATAAGTTGAATTAACGTTTCTCTGCAACCAACGTGTTTTTCACAGAGGCAGACCGACAACAACGACAACGACAACGACAACGACGGACACACATAATTATATGCATATTTAATGCACATTGCAGCCTCTGATCTGTGCCGGTGTTGGTGTGTGTAGTGATTCAGGAAGCTGTAATATTGTAAAAGGCACAAGGGAACGGAAAGGCAGTTCAACTATGCAGTGAAGTAAAGGAATTTGAAATTCGAATTCGAATTCAAATGCAGAAGGCACATAGAGATAATCCAATCATGTTTACCACTGACCATTTACCTGTAGTATCAACTAATATCTGTAGCCACACAGCTAATTTGTCGTTCATGAGGATGTAATTGAGTCAAGTTTATGAACAATTTGACAAGTGGCCAATAATCACTATCTTTGAATGTTGATTGTGCATGAGCACATAAAGTACCTACCTACACCGGCCTTCCCATACCCATATGGCTACGTTATACGTTCCTCTCCTGTCCCATCTCCCCTATCTCATATATATGCAGCATCATACCACAGCAGCCTCAGAAGAGAGCGTCCGCAGGTCTCAGCTCAAAGTTAATAAGTCGGGGTTTTGAAGTGTAATTAGCGTGAAGAGATATACACAAGAGGGTCTTCTATTGAAATTGAACATGAATGAATACCTAATCTCCCGTGGAGTTGCTCAAACGTCTCGTAAAAAACACATCAATCAACTCATATACAACGTAACAAGTACCTACACGGGCCCACAACTCAGCCCTCTCTCTCTATCCAAAGCTTCCCCCATATGTTGTGTGTGTGATTCTATTTCTATTCGAAGGCATCAAGTCGTCAGACTAAACAAAACGTGAACGTGTTCCTTTTATCTTGTATTTGAGTGTGTGCTTGTGTATAATCATAATTATGTAAGTGTACAGTATGTACATGGACACTCATCTCGGAGGAATAAATAAACAAACAATGGAAAGGTATAGGGACTCAATTCATCTGACGATGAGACTTTCATTCTTATTTTATTTTGTGTGTGTGGATCGAGGATCTATGAAGCATCAAGTGAGCGTATAGGGCGAGAGAGACAACAAACTGAGAATTTTTATATACTGCGATACTCACGCTCTCGTATAATGTATTAATAATATCATTCATCCATACTTTGTATACCTTCCGCATCCTTTTCAATCATATCATCATTATTACTACTTTTTGTTTGTAGTGTGTAGTATTTTACATATGTGTGTAGGCATCTAGGTATAATTATAGGAATATATTTGACTGTACAATTGCCCCTCCACGACTATGTACGCCGCATATGGCTTTGAATTTCTATGAGTTGTGATTGTCAGAAAGGGATTTAGTGTGGCACGATACCGCATGCTGTCTTTCCTTGTTTTATTTTCATCTATCTCTAATCCCACTTCACACTACAGCACATTCACTCAATTTTTTGATTAAATCAAATTTGACACACACTACTATTTTCTAATTAATTTACGCGCTTCTTCTTTTTAACACTTCTTCGCAGTCCCTTCATCTGCATGGACTTTGACGGCGGGAGAATTTCTTGGAAGTTAAAATATCTCCAATTATTTGCGTGTATGTGTATAATTTATTAAAGATTTATTTACTGCGATATTTTGTCACAATGAACTTAATTAATTCTATGGAATTATTAAAAATTGTCTATTTGCATGGGTTTTCTTACGAATCTAAATATTTAAATAAATTATATATGATTTTATATTTTTAAAAAATCTCAAAGCCTTGATCTATTACAGTCATGTTGCAGCAGTATTAATGGTAGCATGGTATATTGGTAATTAGGCTATAACATTACAGAGACTGAGTTTTAAATTTATTACACACAAAGTCCCGTTCCCTCTGAGATTCTTGGATTAGTCACAGTTGACTAAGAGTGGGAAATAGGAAAAACAATAAATAGTCTGTTTAGAGTTCAAGAGATGACTTCCGCCATGTAGTGCAATAAAATAAAAGGAGTCAAGACTTCAAGAAGAATTTGTCATATTCAATGGCATTTCCCCATTTTCTTTTAATTTTTATGAGACTCAATAATACTATAGGACTCATGCATTCACTGCACTGAGCTGAACTCTGAAAAGAATAATAGAGTAATTGCTCCTGTCTGGGAAATAAGAGATGTGTTGAGGATTGAGGAGGAGATGAAGATGTAAACTAAAAATAAAAACAAAAAAATCAAAAGAGGTATAAAGATAGTAGAGAAAGAAAGGGTAATGGGAACTGTAAATATTATTGAAGGGTATCAGTTTATTTTATTACATAAGCCCCATAAGCCCATCAGAGTCCAGAGCACGCTTCCAAGCCAAAAAAGGAAAGGAGCTGGCCGGGCCATGTCAATGTATGGACATGGGATGCAGCCGGCAGGGCTGTTCCAAAATTCCATATAGTCATAATGCATACTTGAGTGTGCTCTGTGTTGTGTACATACTAAAGTACAGAGTTTGGTACCTACGCAAGTGCCGACGCACAATATCAGTACATACTCTCAAAGATTACATTGAGAAACGGAGAGAGGGTGGAAAGGTGTTTGTGTGTGCGCTATGTAACTGTAAATGTTAGGATTGCATTGCTCAAGAAGAGCGTAATTGAACGTTATATAGTTGGAGAGCGGTAGTCGTCATCCCATGCATACTCGTAATGATCCTAGTGCATCCACAGCACAACATCAACAACAACGTGTTACTCAGTCCACTCGGATTATGTAGTCTTATGTAAGGAAAGGGTAATTGTGTGAATTGTAACATACTGCTACTGATGACTGATAGTGTGTATCTTCACTGTCTGGGATTGGGACTGTGGGACTGGGACGTGGAGTGAAAAGGTGAGCATGATGACATACAAGCGGAGACCCTCAAACTTCAAGGTGACAGAACGGTCGTGGAGGAACAAGACATTGTATCTACATGCAGTTGTACTTTGTACATACAAACTATCCAGAAACACAGCCATCCAAAGGAAGAAAAGGGTGCTGCTGCTTGATTCAAAATTACAATTACACTGAATGGTCATATAATAATACGAATTTTCCTTGTAGCAACCTTATTCTCTCCTTAGATTCGATTTCTGAACTGCATCTTGTAATTGTACCGTACTCCACTACTCATTCTATAACTGTAACAGTCGCAGATCGTATATACCCAATGGCCAATTCCAATTCCAATACGGACTACACCAGTCAACAGGCAGGCAGGACGAAGAAAGACAGGACCAAATAAGAAAAGGATCCTCTCTGTGAATATAAGGGCCGACATTTGGAGATGTGGACGAAAAGGGTATACACCATTTTACAAATATAGTAAAATAAATCTTGAAGAGATGAAATTGAAACTGACGACCTGACGAGAGGGTTATGACAGCGACAACATCCACTATTTCTACTTTCAACTTTCCTAATTCTACTCCAAGCGCCTAGACTTGAATCTTTCTGCCTTATCTATCTGTACATACTCCCTGCTCTGGTGGTAGTGTAAGTGGCTTCGATAAAGTCTTGACGTACGTTCTTCGTGGGATAAGTATAGCTACAAAAGTAGTAGAAGTAGTAGCAGTAGTAATCAGACAGTGCGAAGAGATGACAATAGAAATAGGAAGCCTTGAAAGAGCCATTAACCCCTCTTGTTTTTCTTCAATTCTGTTTTCGTACTCCGAACTCCTTCTCCTCTCGCAATGTTCCAATGGAGAAGGAAAGAAATAGACTTGACCGGTCTGACCCTTTCTTTATTTAGCTGGTGGCCTTCATCTTGAACTTTACTAACGATAAGTGGATTTGGAAACTGAAATATTCTACTTTATAAAGAGCCATATGTATGTACGTCCATGTGCCAGTGAGTGGAAGTGGAAGTCGTCATAATCAGGGAGCGGAATGTTTAATGCATCATTGTAAATTGTAAATTTAGTAAATACATCTATGGCTTTGAAAATACGTTATAATATGTCCTACTCAAAATACATATTATTTCTCTTTAGTATGCTCACCACTGCACTGTAGTAACTGTGCACCGCCTACGTACGTAGCTACGTAGGTACATACAATTATAAAAGTAGGTAGTAGTAGGCACAGGGAACTGACTGAGAGCACTGAAGTACTGTTACGACAAATATCTAAGTAAGTTAATCTATTTGCTATCTTTATCCTCCACCAGAACAGATTAACTACCCTCATATCTCCACTCCAAATCCATCTCCCCGCACTTCCAAATTCAAATCCAAAAATTCGACGTAAACAAAATATTTCCATTTTCCTGGAAAATACAATGGAATGAAAGTAAACAAGATGTACATTCGGATTCAAAGTTCCTTTCCCCTTTTCTACAGCTCAACTAAAACGGTTCATTCTCCTCTCTTTTTTTTTATATATCTGTATTTCCATTTTCATCTGAGTCTCACCTAAACTTACGCATACAGTTACTTCAAACTTACTATTTACCCCACACCACCAAATCCATAGTTACTTTCCATTTCTCATAGTCCTCATCTCATCATCAGTACATTTTCAAGACCCAGAAACGTCCACCACCCTCAGAGAGACTCCGTCTCTGTCTCTTTCTCTCTCTCTCTCTCTGCCCTACAAGAAGCAAGAAGCTCTAACCACAATACAAATATAACATAATAATCCCTTTATAATGCATATGCAAAGGATACTTTTATTTAGAGCCATACTCAAGAACACATTGGCACATATAACATTATTCAATCAGAGTTTTTCAGTTTTTCCCATCAACTCTATTTTTTTTCTTTGTCAAGGGAACCCTCTCACCTTGGCCTACACTCACTCATAGTTAGTTCCTACATATTTCCTCTATCCCTATTCAAAATTCAAATTGAAACAGTTTTACCCTTTTACCCTTTTTTTTTCTCGACCATTTCACAAATTCATTTTTGTAAAATCCATAATTTCAATCTTGGATGATAATAATGATGATGAGGAAGGATGATGGTGGAGGGGGGGGGGGCAGCCTATTTCTTTCTACTTCTACTTCTACAGATATTTCTTCTTTTCAAAGTTAAACTCTGTCAACAGTTTCACCCTTTTTGACTCTTTTTTCTACACATTATTATTTCTTCCTTGTGTGTGTGTGTGTGAATATGTGGATTCGTGTTGATCGGAATGGTTGGGTTTTGTATTCAAATTTGAATCCGGTTATTATATTTTATGCGTAGATCAGCATCGGCATCATCGGCTCGTTTTCGTTTCATTTCTCAAGGTATACATAATAATATGTGTCATAGGACCATAACTAATTCTTCTCCTTCTCACATGACGACGATAGGACGACTACAGAAAAAAAGGGTAAAGATGACACAGATGTATACGTGGAAGAGATTGTCACGAGAGAATTGATCAGAGAGATGTTGCTGTTGCTGTTGACGTTCTGCTGTTCATATCCAAATCCAAATCCAAACCCAAAGCTCCTACACACATTTGGAGAGGGAGCTTATTAGAAATATGTTAGATGTGGTGGTGGTGGAGCATGGTATGTGTGGACGTGGACGGCTACATACTTGTTGACCCGCCACCATAATAATTCATATGATTATAGAAATGTGCAGAAATGATGAGGATGATTTGAAGACAAGTAGGTTGTTTTTGGTATTGGTCTCAGCTTTGGTTTTCTTTTTCTTCTGTGTGTGTGTGTGTGTGTGTGGAGTGGAATGGAATGGAGAAAAAGGAATGGATATGGAGGTCGGAGATGATAAGAATAAAGAAGGAGTTTTTAGTCTGTTTATTATGTAAATGTATTCCAACTGGTGGTTACCTAGATATTATTTGAGTTTTTACAGAGGATGACTCGTCAGAATGATGAATGCCAATGCGAAAGGAGCTTGGCATTGATTGGGGTATGATGAACGAAGAGTCTATATTTGACTCTATGGGGTTCCTCTCTTTATTCTCGAACATTGGTTTAGCACATTAGTCCGTACCCCACCCTTTCTGGTCTCATAGTACACACTCGGCGCTCCACTCTACCACCGTCAATTCACACACACACAAGACTCTTTCATCCTCAAGCCCAGAGCAGAAAGCCCAGAGCCCAGAGCCCAGACAGACAGACAGAGAGAGAGAGAGGCAGCCAACGACCAAAATAAGTAGCTGAAAGTCATTGCAAGGATTATATTAGTGAACGTGGTTGGTTGTTTTGTGAGTGTTAGTAGTTCTGCACACTACTCCTGCTCCTGTCTTCGTCTTCCCAACAACCAACAAGGAACGAGCGTGACAGCTATAAAGCCTTTGACATTCGCATCCCATTCAAATTAGAATATGGCAATGTATATAAGAAGAAATAGAAAATGAAGCACATCTCTGTCTTGATCTTCCTGAAATGCTCCCACTTGAGCTCACTCACTCACTCATGGGGCGTGGACATGTCCCAACCACTCCGATGCTATTTAGATACTTTTCCTACTTGTACTTCTATTACATGCTCACGGGATATGGTATGGTAATCTATTTGCCTCACTAGTCAGCGGAGTGCCACCCATTCCTACAGTATTCCTACTGCTACTTGGTATCGACATTGGCCCATAAGTCGAAAAAGAAGCTGAAATAAAAGGATGACTTGCCCTGTCGGTCCTACCATCGCGTCCGTGATAAATGAGTTCGCGGAATTGCTTCAAAAGATTATTTGGAAATGAAATAAAATATACGTAATGTTACAAATACATAAAAGTGACCCTTATGGATCCTATAGAGCGAAAACGACTGAATCATCCCGATCCGGAGACTATAGAAAATAGTATAGGTGGGTGGGTAGCATGTGTTCGACTTTGGACAAACTTTTTTGGGAATTTTCACAACGAAGCGGTCTCACTACTAATCTCAGCTGCTGTGAATTTTGGATGGCTAGGAAATGATCTGCAGGCAGGATGATGATCGAGAGGGAGTTATATGGGAAGGATAGGAACTCGGACTGAGTGAACAGACAGAAGAATTCTTTAGCTCTCCACATTCTATTGTGTACATACTTAATACTTTTCTTGCTTATCCCTCTTCGAATTGGAATACAGCATGAATATTTCTCGTCAATACAACGATAAGAGGAGCAGGAGCAGACGGCAGGATCTACATTCAAATGTAAGAATTCCAGTGAAAACCATTGACACATATGACCTACCTTTTTCTTTTTGTTTTCTCACAGTGCATAATATTACACAGTTAGATTTTTGTTATGGTTATTCAACATTCAAATTCACATGAAACCCTCAGTGGCAGTGGCAGTGGCTGAGGACAAGATGAGGTATGACAGTGTGTGACTGGAAGGATTTGTGAGGCGACTGGACTGGATTACTGGATGACTGGAAATAAGGGAAAATGTGTGTAGTTTTCTCTCTGCAGCTTCTCTCCTTATGAATAATTAGGTTGACGGGCACATAATATACATATACGGAAGAGGCAGATGCATACATTAAATACATGGTCAGATGGGTAAGTAGGTAGGTACTTGTGTCAGAGACGCATAACTATTACGTAGGGACTCTTGAGTGAGGTGTAGGTGTACATGTCTTATGTAGGTAAGTAGGTAGGTTGGTAGGTTGGATACGAACTATAGGGACTGAAGTGTTTGTGAGTCGACCTCTGGCCGAGCATCGCCCTCCGTTCACAATACAGTTATGCATCCTTGGATGACACATGCGAGCGTAATGCTCCGCTCATATTATGTAGTCAAAAAACGTAAACATTATTTAATGTGGAATGAATGGTGTTTGTGAGGAAATTTACGAGAATCCTTTCCATAGAGAAGGGAAGGGAGGAAGGAGGACAATGGACATGGAAATGGAATGGAGTTACGAGATTCTTTGCCGTCACTTCGTTTTCGTTCAGCCTGGTTTGGTTACCTTACTGCAGGCAGCCAAGTCACCGACCACCACAATCCACCAACTATTTGAGCAGTCAACAGACTGGAGATCGAGTGCACAGTGCAATTCTACATCTACACAATAATAACCCTTACCTAATAGTTCTACTGCCCCCGCTTCTTTCTTAACACAGTTATTACATACACAGCCCGATGATTACCATAGGCCGTATGCTCCAGTCTCAAGAGTCTCATTTTCATATTTTTGACCATAGGGCCAAAAACCAAAACCTTTATGCATACAGTGCACTTCAGCTAACTTACCAACTACAAGCTGGTCACTATGTACGATGCATTTAAGACATATAAGACACTAGCTATAAGGGAAACTGCTGGACACTATAGACCTATCAGTGCAGATAGTTTAAGGGTCCCAATACATGAATCGAGCGTTTAACTATTACCCAAACAATTTAGCAGTAGCAAGACTTAAGTACTAAGGAGTAAGTAGTGTATGAGTAGTTGCCCCGCAAAGAACCTTTATAGCCTCTACCTTCCAGATTCTGTACTGTGGTGGATGGTCCTATCTTACTCGTACACTGTGCTACATTGCATTGCATTGATTGGGTCGGTGGAGACAGAAAATGGTGAAGGACTGACACGAAAAATGAAACTAAAAACCAAACCCTTTTCCTTCCCTATACTCACTCCAGTTCAAACCTTCTAACCCTTACAAACTTATGAGGAATGACTGTCATCTCTCCCTCAATCTCATCTCGACTCATCCACTCCGGCAACAATTGTTTTTGTCCCATAATTTCAAAAACTCTCCTCACACATTTCATCACCACAGAGAGTAAAAGAGAGAGAGACAGCGAGAGAAAACGGAAACGACTCTCGGACTTGGAAAACAAATGTTACGATTACAACAATAACACACACAGAAAAAAACGAGAGAAGGATTTTGTGCCTCAAGCATTAAAAGAATAGGAATCGGTTCGGTAAATGTGACTTTGACTAAAGAAATATAAATGGTGGGAGAAAAAAAGTGAGATCAAAGCTATAATCCGTGGTGTGTATCATCGGGTCATTGGATCATTTGAGTATTAAAACAGACGTTCAGAAATTCTACTGATTTGACTATATACATATATACTACTACTAAATATGAGTATCAGTAGATTTTCTTAAACCTTTGTGTGATCTGAATTCCTAGCCCGGCTACTGGCTACAGATACTGTGATAGATTCCTTGTGTGGGGAAAACTGGATTACTTGAGTTAGTGTCTTCAATATTGATTCCGATTCCAATTCAAATTCCAATATTTCTATGTATGTGAAGCATCATCCGTCTGAATGTTTGAAGGACCATTGTTTTTACATATATATAATTATATATGATTACACAAAACTAAAATAAAAGGAATAAAAACAGATTGTGGAGTAAATATAGAGGACTTTTGGAAGGACATTAAGTGATTTTCAAACATATTTTTGTCTATATATGAATTTCCAGATCCAGAATAGGGAATAATACAGACTAAGGACGGAGAAAAAATAGAGTTATATATAATTTTTTTTTTACATATCCCCCTTCTGGTTTTTTACTGTGGACATTTATCACAAGTGAAGATCTGAGAACTGTAACTTGGGTAAGTGCATTTTTTATTTTTTGCCTATTCCCTCTGTCATTAATTTCCTTGATGCTCCTTTGATTCTTTTGCCGTCCTTTTCCTCGAGACAACAACTAAATCGTATTACTCATGTAGATTGCTTACGCAGCCTCAGGTAGATGTGTGTATTATATTCGGTAGATATAGGTAGGTAGGTACTTATTATTATTACTAATACTACTACTACTTGTTCCGTAGCACCTTTTTTGACTACTTCCAGAGCTCTGTGAGAATTTCCTATGGATGAGTTTATATATATAAATATACAAATGGAGACAGACACATTAAGTACAAATATTCTGGAGCTGATTACATGTATGAAACTCACTAGGATTCTCTCATTATCCCCCGCCTTTGTCGAAAATATTGAACGACAACCCCCATTACATGTCCTAATAAGCTCGGTTATTGTTGGAGGAAACTACATGTATTTATTGCGCTGTTCTTATTCTAATTCTTATTCTATTCTCAGTCAGTCACGCTACACAAATAATAGGAGCGCGTATGCCCGCCCGCCGCCCGTCCTTATATGCTACCAACTTTAAGGCTTTTGATCCCCATAGATTAGCCTCTAAATTCGCATTAGTACTACAAGTATAGAAAAATTGACAGTAGGAAAAATCAAGTTAAATTTAAAAGTGTACCTATAGTAACGTACTACCGTACACAAAATTAATTTTTGCTGTTATTTGAGTTCCCCGCTAATAAAAATGGGTTGGCGTTAATGATTTGCCTAAAAATACACACTCTACAACATGCCTACAAGACTAAGCTGCCGGGTTAGCTGTAAATATGTTATTGCACACCTGAGTAAAAATTGTAATTTGAAGTAGTTACGCTAATGCATACAGACGAGATGATCTAATACTGTAGGCAATGTTGAGGTTGATGAATTTAAAATATGTGAGTATGTGGATATGATATGTACACACAGGGTACGAATGTATTGAAAACTAATTTTCATCATCAACTTCTATTTTGCTCCTGTAAAAAAAAATTAAGTGAACGGTATTTGCTATTTATGAGGAGGAACTCTTATATTATATATAGGTATAATCCTCTATCCATAAAGGAAGAGAGATTCCCGTCCCTACGGGTTCTGGTTATGCAGATTTTTAATGTTGTATCAGTAGTCAGTAGTAGTAGGTACGTAGTACGTAGTTGGAGTTGGGATGAGAATTGGAAAGAAAGAAAGAACTCATATATAGCCAATAGCTTTTGCTATTAAATTTAATACCTGTTTCCCTCCACTATGATTAGCGTTTAGTAATGCTCTGTGTGAGTGTATTAAGTTATAAATATGCAATATCTCCAAACGAAAAAAAAATTAATCTCAAGACTCTTCTTTTCTTCTTCTTCGTCTTCTTCGTCTTTATTCCGTCTTCGTTCCTTTTCTTATTATTTGCTGTGTTCAATTACAACAAGTATATGTAATGACTGAACGGACCTTTTAGCCTATCTGGTCCTGGTCCTGCTCTGTACTCTGTACGTGTCCGTGGCTCCTCGTTTTCCTCACTTGTCTCTTGTATATTAAAGTCCGGCCGTGGACTCCTCACTATATATGTCGTGTGTGTGTGTGTGTGTACATAGAGTTGTGTGAGCGATGAGGATGCGAAGCACAACAAGATTTGAACCAATCCAAAACCACATTACAGATTACAGTACCTGTACAAAAGTATAAACTACCAACTATTTAACTATTACTGCTCCAACATGGCAAGTATAAGGCACAATCAAAATACGTACAGGGTAAGTATAGACAGAAATGGTTTTTGTAGTGTGTTACTGTACGTGATCTGAAGGATTGAGAATGCAAAGGTTTTTGAGTTTGAGAGGAGAATATACATAGGAGAAGGGTTGCGAGGGAATTTTATTTTGCATGTGAATATTTTGAATTGAAATACCTGTGAATGTACTGTCAAGTCTGTTGTTGGCTTTGGTCCTGGTTCTCATTTCTGTTGTGATGCTATGGAGGTGGCTACTACTACTCCTGTCTTCTCTCTCATCATAATCAAATTCATTTAGGCATATAGATATAGCCACATTATCGTAGTAACTATAAAGGAAGAAAATAATTTGCAATTCTCAGTTTGCAAATCGCACCTTTCATGTAGTTTGGTACGGCACATAGAGGTACTTACATATTATGGGACGTAAGGAACAGTAGGCATATATAAATGTAGGTATATATTTTGCTGTTGCTGTTGTTGTCGTAAAGAGCTACTACCTCTCCACACGTAGCACACATGATAATTTATGCAACACATACAAGTACAATTTGTTGACTTCTGCACAAACTTAACTTCTACCTGAACTATATGCTCACACAGACAGAGAATACTCATGGGAAAAAGACTCGCTGAACAGCTACTCTCCCGGTTCTATTCTATACACAGACAGACACACGAACCAGCGAGTGAGAGAGAGACGAAACTACTACTACTACTACTACATACTACAGCATCATTGCCAAGAATTTTTTGACTTGTTCATCAAATCAGAGCAACATAATAAACACATTAGTTTTCTTTAACATTCATTAAATTGTCAGAATTTAGTTTTGCAACATTTCAAACACAACAATGAGGTGTTATCTTCATGGAAGGAAAATCCATTAAATGGTCAAGCCTATATGCTGTAAATACTTTAGCTACGTGCATGACGCTCCTTCTGGTTCTGCATGGTTAAGACACGGAATGAAAATGAAGAAGAAGAAGGAGAATAAGAAGAAGGAAAAAAAATAACATTAGAAAGCTTGGAAAACTTATTAGTAAATTTTACAGATTCTCTTCAGAGCCCTTCTCTAGTATACAATTTTCCAAAGTCTCCCAATCCCATGAACATGTATAAATAAACGTTAGGCTAAACGTTCCTCCACTTGTCACTTCAAGATTAATTTAGCTACCTTGTCCCGCATGGGGCAAAAACAAAACCACTTTGTATTTAAAACTCCTCCAACATCCACGGAGCGAGGAGTACTATCAATAATCATGCTACGAATCTTCCTCTTTTTTTTTCGTTCGTTCCTTCTTTCTTTCTTTCTTCCCAACACTAAAAGCCGCCACACACAGAAATAAAATATTTTTCCACCTTCTTCACACAAAAATACTGTATAATATGTAATTAATTAATGCTATGGGTTGGAATTTAAAATTATAACTCGTATTCATGCCATTTTTGTTGAGGTTTTAAAATGGTACGCACGTTTGTTAAAATACACAGTGCTCACTCAGTCCAATGTTACTGTCCTCTATGTCCCCTACAGACTCCCTCGTTGTACTACTTACAGTTATTTAGCAAGAAGGAATGGAGTGAGTAAGACATAGGGGACAAAGGACAAGAAAAAAGGATCACATTAATTATAGGAGATATCCTCCTATATAATGCTATTATTCCTGCTCAATATACTATACATTTTGAAAATTTAAAAAATAAAAAACCATTGTTGTTGAGTATTAATTCGTAGAAATAATGGTCCCTTAAAAAACACTTTACAATTCTCATCGTCAGTTTCACATCATCAAAGGATTGCTTTAGGAAATCCTTAGAAATTATTTCAAACCTTTTTTTTCTTTAAATGTAAAATAAGAAACTAGCCGTTGATTTTATGTATATGTCAAAAATTTAGAAGAATCAAATTCCATTTTGACAGGTAGATAAAAATATTTGTACAAAAAAAAAGGTAGGCTGAATGATTAGAAATAGAAGGATGATTCACCCATCCCAGTTGAGGAGCTAATAATATTTCGATGAAGATACGTGTACAGGGAATGAAACGTGGGCACTGGGCATGTGTGCCTTGGTTATTTATGATTGGCGTGAGCAAATACTTCGGTGGTGCCGAGGCGAGGGAAGAGCGAGACGCTCATATCGTTATAGAGCGCAGAAGAAAGATAGAAAGGAAGGAGATGATGAGTACAGGTATGTAGAGAGAGGAGACAAAAAAAGTCAAGTGATGTCATAAAGTTGAGATATGATTACTACTTTATGTATTCATACGTTTCTTCTAAAGTTCTACTTGTTCTACCTTCGTATAGTGTGAGCCGGTACCGGTGCCGAAGCCGGTGCCGGTAAAAACAAAACATGAAGACTAAGTACATATACGCTGACTCAGGTAGGGGAATGCATGCGGAGGAGAGTCGTGCAGCGTGTAACCTCAACCTCGAGTGTAAGAAAGAATGAAGATTACTAGATTACACTACATAGTGTAACTACAGCAATCTACTATCTATAATGTAAAGTATGTAGTCTATAAGGATAAGTACAGCCAAAGCCAACGCCAGAGCCAGCCATCATAGCGGTTTCCTTCCATGAAGGGATTATACCTCTATATGTCTGCCCACCTACCTACCTGGAGTGTATAGCCACTTTGCTCTACTTACAATTAGTATCACTTACATCATATCTTCACCACAAACTTATGACAGTATTACAGTACGACCCCTAGGCATGTAGGAGGCAGAATCCGAATCTCAAATACGAGATCATGCGGTGATCTTATTCCCATATTGCAATTGGATATTGTGTCACCTTTAATAGTTCCGTATATCTGCGAATTACAGTACAGCATTGCAAATTCCTACAGAGATTTCCCACAAAACTTGTAACATATAATTTTGCAAATATAGAACCTTCTTCGAAAGGAAATTTTGTGAGTATATATATATAAAGTTTTATATTGGGTTCTTGGGGATGTGAGAAATGTTTGTTGACTAAAATTAAAGAATTAGGAACGAAAGATAACGTTTGTGTAAATTTTAATGTAATTTACAATTAAAAAATTTCAGAATGATTAAATGAAGATTTTAAGCAATTTTAAAAACAGCTTTGAATTATTAAACTATATAATAAATTTTTAACCGAGATTTACACAGCTCTATCTTTTCGTAATTTGGTATCTCCGGAACCAAAAAATTCCGGAAGTTTTTTTTATTACAAAAGAGTTCATTGACAAAAAAGCTAATGATAGAATTGGAAAGTTGAGACAGGAAGTTATTTTGCCATTGCCTGGACGAATTTAAAAATATATATAAAAGGGACACTTGATAGTCTTGTCTGTACTATTTAAAATTTCTTGGAATACCTTTTCCCAAGAAGTTATTTTAGAAATTGCAGTATTTTTATCAGACCATGCTTTACGAATGATAACTCACGATTAGGCGAATGCCTACAGTATGAACCCTGTCTGCCTATTCTTCACACACTCAACTCAAGACCATAAAAGCTAACGATAAGTCAGCATAGCAGTTATTGGACTGCAGAGATGGCTAGAGGCTATAAATGTGACAGGAATAGGCCGTTTCCAACCCTGTGAATGGAGTGAACACTGGGTGACAGTAGTGGTGTTCCATGGCAAGTAAACTTAGAATTTACAATATACAGAAGTATACACAAAACTTAACATGAAAACCACGTGGCAAAAAATGTGGAAGGGTATGACAAGTGAAATTTTTTTCTTGGTATTTGAAACAAAGCGTGAAAGAACTTAGTTACAGCTAAGGATTATTAATACAACAATACGTTTCAAAAATAGGAACTAACCTGACAAAATCCAATTTCCAAATTTTTCTTACATACTTACTACAAAGCAAATTAAATGCCCAAATGTTGCAAATAGCCCTCATAGTTCATTATACGAAATCGTACTAAAAAATAAAGCATTACAATTATAGATTTATTTAGGGGAGCTAAAAGGGATGAGTGACGAGATACGAGATGAGATGTCTATAAATATCTACCTGTCTCAAAATACCCTATCAACTTTTGCATAGTCATTACGCAGTGTGTTAGTTACACTACACAATTTTGGCTGTCCGTCCGTTAATGTTCACAGTTCCACAGTAAGCCTTCCAAAAAGAGGTAGAAATATGAAATGAAGAATAGTGAAGAAAATGTAAAAGTAAACGCCACATTACGTAAGCTAGATATTATGTAGCAGGTATCCCCTATATGTAGTGAAGGAAGTCCGTCCCGGCAAAGTAGGTAGATCTAGCAGTAGGAAAAACTCCATGTCTAAAACATTTCTTTTCTTTTTTTGGGGGGGCTCAACTTCTCAAATGGACAGTTTGAAGATTTGGACGACTGAGAATCACATTTTGAAAAAGACTCCACTTTTCTCATGTTTTCCTCTCCACTCATTGTGTTTTTTTATTACTCATGAAACTTTTAGAGTTAAATGTGCGAGGAGGGAAATTATCTATTGAGAGGAGCCGAAGGATTTTTGCACACGCGCTCTTTTTGACAGCTTGAACACCTATTCATTTCTTCACAATCTGAAATACTATGTGCATATACTTGATACTGTAGGAATACACCCTGTAGGTAGGTACCTACCTACATAGAGGAGCCCCTCGCTCGACAATGAGGAATGTGCCTCATCCTCAAGACATGACGCGAGAGTTAGTAAACAAAAGGGAGTCAACGCTCAACACTATTTACTATTTTCAACATCCATCCATCCATGCGGTCATAGTTTCCTTAAAAGGCCTATCACTATCACACGAACGTACGCATATACTTATATACATATGCACTTCCTAGATGTATTATAGTACACAGATCCGTGCGATTATATTTAAAAGAGCTATTACCCTACACTTGTAGTTTCGAGGTTTGTTGTCGCCGACATGGAGAAGCTGAGAGTACAAATAAATAAACAAACAAACGCACCTACGGTCTGCGTCTTGTAATCTATAGTAGCATGAAATATGAAAACACTGAGCTCCAGAATGTAGTGGCGTTTATTTGAGATCTGTATGTACACAAGTGTAGTTGTTGTCGTAGTACTACTGGAGTGAGTGTGAGTGAGTGGAAAGGGATGACTTTCGGTGTAGTAAAGTAGCTGTTTTTTCGTGGTTGTACACATCCGTTTTAACTCATTATATGTCTCAAGTCATATAGGGAAGGAGGGGGGAGGAGAAACTATATACAATAATAACCATAATAACAATACTACTGGCATGTGAAGTCACAAGTTTCAAAATTCAGGTGTAATGCATTTGATTTGACTAGACAAAAACAAAAGCATAATAATATCTGTACGAGAAGGAGTAATCATCATAAGAAAATAAGAGCGGAGATAAAAGTTGAAAAATGAAAATATAAAAACTCACGCTTGAGATCAGACTGGCAACTGGGACCGGCACCGGCACTGGTTACAGGTAGACTGGTTTTGTGTATGCAAAGGCCAGTATTAATATGGCATGATATAATAGGATGTGATACGATATTATTAAAGGAATGGATGGAGGCGTATAAAAATAATTGTAAACTTAGTGATGAGTATTTGGCAAGAATAGACTCATGTATGTATGTATATACCAGCTGCGTAGTCTGCTATGCTGGTGGAAGCCAAAGCCAAGAAGAGATGGGAAGCCACACAGTGTGGATTGGTTGTGGGGAATGTGTGACGTGTAAGTTTTTGCTCTTCTTTTCGGACTGGATTTTCTACAACTAAACTTACCATATCATATCATAATCACATGTAGGTAGGTAGAGGAATATGCCTATATCTAGCTATATCCCAGCTGACGTATACACTACTTAAATTATTCTTGTCTATGTATATATATATATACCTGTCCCTGTGCATGTTCCATGTTCAAGATCCAAATCCAAAACTAACTTTATACTATCCAATCTGTACTACAAATACACTTGAATACAAAATACACAGACTACAACAAGAGATTACTAATATCTTACATGAAATTTCTATAGAGATTAGCTAAATATGATTCCACATTGTTTGAGCTGACTGACTACTGACTGACTGCAGCAGATCCTATATATAAATGCCTATAGAGTACACAAGACATAGTTGAAGCATAATATTATTTGTATTTTTACACACGTATTTTTATTTGTCTATATAGGATCATACAGCGCATATCATGCTATTAGTATAATATGTGAGGGCAGAGTGTATAGTACTTGAGAGTATCTGTGTATTTCTCAGGTAGGTACGTGGTTGGACCTGGACCTCATATGACTCTATATATGCACACAGGTAGTTTGCTCGCATTGAATACTTGGTACTTTGTGATGTGATTCACATTTAGACGCAACTGCAATAAGGAGTTGGTCTTATTATGGGAAGGTATAGTGGTCGTATAGAACTACGAAGACGTACTACGTAGCATGTAGAAAATACCTACTGTGCACCTACCTACCTTGAATCAGTTCTTCTGCGCTCACATTGTCTTCCCCATTGCCCATTTACCTACACAACTTGTAGCTGGTAGTAGTAGAGGTAGAGATCGAGACGGGGTATGTATTTACCACACAGCACTATTATCCGTATCAGGACGAGGACAGTATAGGGTATAGAGTCCAAGAGAAGATTGGAGCTTTACGTTTGAGTCTTCATGTGTGAGTGCATCTCTCCTGAGAGTGAGTGTGTGTGTGTGTAATGTAATAACGTGTCTATGTTTGTACGCCAGAACATAACATAACATCAGAGATCACTTTGTTTCTTGTGAGCTCTTGGAGCGTCATCGTCTTCGTCCGTCCGTCAGTCAGTTTCACCGCTCTTTAACAATATTAACATCATTAGACCAGAAACTACTAGACACGGAGAGTCAGATTTAGATTTTCTAAACAGAGCCTTAAAGTGTCCTTCAAAACGGAAAGAGAGAAGCTCAAAACTCAAACTCTAAAGTATAGTAAATAATAACGTCTTCCAAGTCAACTAAAGTGCCTACTTTATAATTTGAACTTGCATTGCATAATTGTCAATAAAAGGAGTGCAAATCTACAAGCGGTCCTACGCAGTGCCTGAATTTGTCCAGCTCCAAGTTACATTTGTATTGTGCACATATATATATACAAGCAACCATACATATACGTATACATAAAATAATATACCTAGATATATATAAATGAACCCACTAATATTGACAATTCGAGAAAGACAGAGATAGTGCAAAAACAACACAAAACAAAACAAGGAAAACGAGACCAATAATTATTAAAACATTAATTCAAAAAATCAAACTATTTTTTTGAGTGTGAAAACAAATTGAAGAATTTATTTCGGAAAAAGTTAGTGATGTAAATTGCTGTCTTCATTTCAAATGGAAATGAAAATGAATGTTCAAATCGAATTCTGTTCAAAACATACATTTTAATTGGGGAAGATTGGAAAAAGGAACGTTCCAATAGTTATATAGATTGTATATGGATAAAGTTTGGATTATTTCTGTGAGAAAAAAATAAACACACAAAACTTAACTGGAATTTACATATCGTAAAGTTCGCTGTATTCCTTTTTAAAATTGATTAACTATTTGTGATTCCGCTGTGAAATCCATAAATGGATAAATATCATTTATTTTGATATCAAGTCGTCAATGATCTGAAATGCATGGTAAGTCAAAATTATAAAATCAATAGTAGAATTCCCTGGACTGATACACACCACACACACATTATAGTGTACAATCCGAGAAATTATCGCTATACTATGAGTATTGCAATTTTCATTTTTTAAAAAATCCAAAATTCAGCAAACAGATAATTTTATTCTAGAAGTGAACATTCGCATTCCGTGCCGCGATTTTCAAACAGTGAACACCAATCCAGCAGCATGCAGCTACTTCCAGCTCAAGAAAATTGTTTTGGAAATTAAGAAATAGTTTGACACAAATTGCAAATTACAGATGTAATTAATTTAAATGTGAACTGATTGAACGAAATTATTCTTTTGAAAAACATTTGCAATTATTTTTGTATAATCTTCGTTTTCCCTCCAATAATTGCACTGTAGACTTTTAGCTACTTTTCTGATAATTACAAAAATTATAGAAAGTATTGAAAATTGTAGACATTTTACAACCTTCAAACTAACGCGAGAATTTATTAATAAATCATAAAAACGTTTCACACTGAGCTTTCCATGATACTGCCTTGTCCATTATTTCTGTCCCAGACAAACTATACTATTGGATGAGTATTACACTAAAGAGATTATAGTTTTATTCCACCCCCAACTCCTGCCACCAAATATAGTCACTTGTGTGTGCTAGTAGTCAAAACGTAACGTGGTGACGTGAAATAGCAAATGTTTAAAACGTCTGAGCATTTCATGTGAATTTAAAATACCTACATAATATATTGTATACAATGGAACTGGACCTGTGTGTCATCCAAGTATAATGCCAAGCACCATCCAAGTTTAGCTAATTATTAGGCTAAATGATTACTCCAAAACTCCTTTTTGATTACGTCACGACCAAACGAGTCATTGTTTGAAATTCCCCAAATAGTTTACGTCAAATCCCATTCCACTCACTAGACTAACTAACTACTGACCGGGACTGACTGTGAGTATACTCATATTATGCTCTCGTACTATAGTATACACACATGATGATTAGCACAGGAAGTACAGCTGACTAAACAGTTAAGAATTATCGAAGAGAAGAATCAAAAGCACGTATTAAAAATGTGTGTGTGTGTAGATCCTCATATCAAAAATTAACTTCATTTCACACATATTCTGTAGATCCTGCTCGTTACACTTTACTATTCAGTCCAATTCTGACATACAATGGTGAAATATTTAGTTCATTCGGTTACTGTCCTTTTTTAATGTTCACTGGGCATTAAAATAATATGGGAGATGATGCACCTACAGAAATACAGAAACTAACATCAATAGTCATAAACAGTGCTTTCCTTCTGTTTCGATTACACTTGAGCTAGACTGACTCAAAGGGGGCTAATCATATATCATGTACCTACTGTATACCTATGTAACGTATATAACTGTACTTATCTTATTTTGCAGAGTATATTTTTATCTTTGTATTCCACAAGAGCAGGGCCACTAAATTAGATCAGTTAATCATAGAGAAAAGGCTAAACTAGTTACTTGGACAAGAGGGGTATGTATTTAAGGAGCAGTCCACGGCGTACACGATGACTGATAAAATCAGCCATAGTTTTTGAAAATTTCTTCGGTCGTATACATAAAAAAGAAACAAAGCAAAAAGAAAAAAGTATCTATAGAATCATTTGAGGATATACTTACCCACGTAGGAATTAGCAATAGCTCCTATACAGTCTCAAGTTCTCAAGACAGGAGGACGGCAGCGGGAACTGAATTGTTGTGTAAATATTTTATAATGCTATATGACTACTTGAGTAGACAATAGAAAATATTTACTTGGGTCTCAACTATAATTGAAACCGTTAGTTGGTTCGCTCTTTTGCTGTGTCTTTTTCTGACCAGACCATCATTCTGAAAAGAGGTAAAACAGCTGGACTTGGGGAAGCATGAACAGAAACTTTTCCCGTCTCTCGCTCTCGCTCTTTTAAATCATCTCAGGATAGCTCATCTGTGCGTATAATTAGTGCTCAACGTGTGAATAATTGTAAAACATGAGAAACCAGATTAAATTTTCCGCTTTGTGCCAAAATAACCCTTTACTCCTCCACTTGAGAAACACATCATAACATGACGTTCGTATATACCTATGTAGGTACGTGTTCGCGACCAGAGATTAGGAACTTTTCTCAGCGGAACCAACATTGTACAGATATAATGCGAGTACAGTCATTACATTGTTACAAATTACAAAGTGGTCATAAGAGACTGAGAGAGAAACGGACAGTACAGTGGGGGGATAGAAATTATATTTAATAAGTAGGTATCCCCCATTATATTATGTATAGTGTAAATCTCTAAAAACTAACTTTAGCTAAAACAGTGCACGTGCACTCCGCTAATATAATTAAATTTCTCAACTAGTTACACTACAATAATATTTTGTTAGTATTTTAGTCCTTACTAATATAACATGGACATAACAAAAACAATTCGCCTCATAAACATAGGGTAGGGCGCACCATATTTATTGAAATGGATATGAAACTACATAATAGTATAATCTAGTGTGGGTCAATCGCTATGCAGAAACACATTAAAGCATTGACTTAAAGCTGATGAGAGTATAATCCGAGGGGATCTCAGGGAATTATAAGAAAAGTCCAGCCCTTGTTATATCCTACTAGTAAAAATAACATACCTACATCTACATACAGATACGGTGATCTGGAGGGAAGGAGAAGTAGGCATAGGCAATATAGGGCCTAAAAGGGGTTCTTACGAATATATCCAAATCTACTGATACTTCTTGGAGCAGGGATGAGGGAAGACCATTAAGGGAAGACAGTAGAGTACGCGGCTACGCTACGGTCACAACTCTCTGTACAATAATAATACTTACCTATTATACATAATAAGCTTAAAGTTCCTCCCGGTTGTGAGTGTAGTAGTCATATCCTTGTCGGCTTATCATACATACGCCCAACATATTAATTTTGGGTTACTATTCAGGAGTCCGTGAAATAAACAAATTTTTCATCTCAACCTTAAAGGGTTCAAGGTAAAAGGGACGTTGAATATATATTTATGTAGTTCACGTCTCTCTCTCTCTCTCTTACTGTGTTATCTACTCAACCCTGTGCTATGCATAGAACTGGAGAATCTGTGTGAATGTAGTGAACTCTCTCACACACACACATTGTACAGTCCCTCAGTGAGACACTTGAGTGAGCGTGAAACCCTCTACAATGGAAGAAAGGTGAAGGATTTTTAAGTTTAAAATTGTCAATCGATTAACTTGTTTTCATTCCAAAATTTTCAATCTCGTTAACTTTTCCTCATTATTTTTCGTATACTCCTGCTATTATTCATTTGCATTCACAAATACAAATGATGACCTACTCTCCTCACACAGCCGCTCACTGGTCAGTGCCACAACGCAACAAGTTCATTTATAGTATTTTCCAAATATAATTCAGCGTATATGTACTAGCATGTAGGGGTGGTGGGTAATAATATTTGCTTAGGTATACAGTTATATTTTACTTCATTACCATGATTCATAACCCACACTTGTTTCCACTTTTACACACCGTATGCATATAACAGTGCATTAGGTGGTGAAGAAAGACTATAATGTTATTTGTATTTCCATGCATTATAGGCACGGGAAAAATATATAGGATTACTTCAGCGCATTATCACCATTTTAGATATTAGGTATTTTTGGTTCTCATTGTCAGTGCCAGTCTCACAACAACAGAAATACAAAAATATACAGAAAGACAGAATTTCCGTACTTGACTGTGTAATCAAGAAATCTATTTATCCATCATCATCATCAGATTACACTGTTGTTTGTGTATTCATGCATACTGCAGTTCGACTCTATATATTGAGATTGGGATGTTCCTTACCTACCTACCTATGCAATTATATGTACGTACCCTCCTACCTTCCGTCCACATGTAATGTGGGCAGACCAAGTAGCCGAGGCTGGGGCTGGATACATGCATACTAATATGCATATGTATGGTGAGGGAGTGTGTGAGTTTCTCTCGCCACTACAACTGCACTGGCTTGGACCTCTTATGTAAGAATACGAGTACAAGATTGTATCGTTATTGGAAACGGTGAATGTGAATAGGGATATGTACCTCTATGAAATGGACTGGGAAAGGATCCTAATGAAATTTGTAGCAGTACAAATCTGGAAGTTCAGCACATCCATTACCCATAATGCATGCAAGAACATGTATGCTACACATTTTGCATTATGTGTTGTTGTGTTCCCCGCTCCTCCTATAGTCAATAGTCAATAGCATAGAAAAATATAGACTGATTGTTGTGTCTTGAATGAAGGAGTGTATAGAGACTTGCATAGGCATATAAAACCAAAACCAAAGTTTAGTCATGAACTTCAAAAGTCGATAAATATCAAGATTCACGAATATTTCCTATTTTATTACAAACCAAGAAACTTGCTTTGAGTTTTGAGTCGTATGGATTTTACTTTTGTATGTAAGTAGGTACTAAAGTGCCTATATGTGAATAATATTATCAAGTGTTAGATGGTCGTTTCTCCGTTGTGTATTGGGATATATGAAGTCAGTATACGGATGTGTAGTCAATAGCCAAAAAAATAAAAACTAATTTACTCAAAAGGGTAAATGTAACTTCATAGAATGAAGAAGAAGAAGAATAAGAAAAAGAAGAAGAAGACGGAAAAAAATCCGACACGGACAAATGAAAGAGGATCGGGAGTGGGCACTAAATATATGTGCTTATGCATTCTCATGAAAATTGACTGAGAAATATGTGAAAATCCATTACATTAGTATTAGTATGACGTACGACGAGAGAAGTGTTAAATAAAAGAATAAAAACTACTTTTGTTTTTTTTTCATTCCGTTTTCCGTTAAATATGGTGTGCAAACCAAAAACCTGACTCTTCTCCGCGTCGACTCTCTACATACAGTAGGTACTATACGCTACAGTAGAACCAGAGCCAGAGCCAGAGAGTGCTTGCAGATTCTAGATACAAATATATACCTTAGGTATGTGCAGTAATAACTTAGGTACTGTTTTTGTTCCCTGTACAAAAAGAAAGAAAACAGGGTTTTAATGTCATAGGTTAATTTTTTTTCATATATCTCTCTCTCCACTATTGCTTTGTCTTAAATTACTATTATTATTATATTTTGAACTTTGCGTATACTTACCTTGATACGTGGTGTGGACTCGTCGTCGTAGTCATGCATGCATATAATATTATGCTCATACGTCAATTCTCAATTGATGCGATTTGAGGGCCGTCCCATGAGGATTGGATGGAGAGAGTGCTGGGCATAGCCATTGCAAATCATTATACAGACAATAAGATAAGACAGGGCAAGAACATCAAATATAATGAACGTATTTGTGTATTTATCTATATTTGTATATATTTGAAATGAGGACTGATAAATATTGCCATTATATAACTATTCCTATCACTATTTACTACTACTACAGAATACTACTACTACCGACAGACAAATCCCTCTGTCCATGAGAGTCTCAGTCCAATCCAAAAGCAACACGTTCTCATTAGAAATTTTTTTTTAAATTTTCTTTGAAAGTTAAAAAGTACACGTACGTAATTAGAGACACGTAGGTACCTACATCCTATGTTAAGACTTGAGAATCTTCTTTCACAATGATACTGTAGAAGAAAATATCCTCGGAAAAAATGACTCCTTCACGTCATTCTCAAATCTTAAACGTAAATAAATAAATGCCAATTTAACATGGAAACATTTGTTTGGGACGACCAGTTTTCTTATCTATCGATAGTGCACATAAACTAATACCTGATTTATGTAATGTGTCGTTATAGGCCCCAATATACATACACACGGACATTGAGTATTAGATGGCTATAAGGGAGATAGTCGTCGTCGTTCGTGTCGTACTCTTCTCATTCAAGCTGGTTGGATGGAGGGTTTGTACCGTTGTTGGTCCTATGTGTGTAGGCAGAGTGATATTTACACAAACAATTCCATGTAAAATACTAAAATACCATTACCAACGCAATAGTATAGCGAGTAACGAGTAAGGAATATAAGGAATCACTAAGGTAGATCTTGGAGGTACTCCCAATTGACAAATAAATATTTAGTGCATTAGTTAAGAATAGTTTTATTCATTTAATGTTTTATTTATTCCTACGAGTTTGAGTTTGATTCTTACCCACAAAAAAAAAATATATATAGGAATGTTTACTCTGTGGAAACGACACACTATAGTACTGTCTGGTTTTCTTCTCATATCTCACTACAGGATCAGTACAGGGGAGGAGGTTTTAATTTTAAGATGGGCTCAATAAGTACCTACCTATATAGTATACCTATATAGGAAATGTAAAAAGAAAATTGAGAAATGTGAGAATTATTCAGCTCTCGTAGTAGGCAAGTTGCATTTGGGGTTTTGGAATGGAAATGGAGAATTGGCACTGTCATTGGCATTGACATTGGAATTTGGAATGCCTACGTGGTTGCTATATATTTTTCGTACATCTTAATAGGAATTGTAATAGTAATAGTTCCTAACACAATCTCTATTATATCTACAATGAATTTCTCTCCCCAACTACAACTACTACTACAAAACTATAACTACCTACTTCAATACAGTGAATGCTCGATTGTGTGAGCATTATTTGATTTTTCTTTGAACAACTTATTTGCGTTGGAAATGGAAATAAACCCCCGTCCGTCAGTTCTATTCTGTTCTGTTCTGTCTCGATAGGTATGTGGTTAAATCCCGAGTCTCGACTCAAGGTATGTGAAGGTATGTGTAAAGTAATCTATTACCTATTTTATATTGCAAAAATGTAAATGTAAATAAACTCATCAGAGATTGAATGGAATGATTAGGGAACCGGCAAACGAAAATCTCATGAGAAACATGAGAGAGGACATGACATGGAAGACGTACGTTACAACCTCACATACAAATTATTATCAGTCTCTCTCATCCCAATACATATACATACATTTTTTGAACTGACACATGTAGACATACAGAGAGCGTCGTAATAACAATGTAACTTTAGGCTCCCTCTCAAACCCGTACAAACTGACAATGACATATATATATTCAGAGATTGAAATAGGAATAAAGTACAAAAATACAAATAATATGCTGTAATAATATGTGGGGATAGACTAAGTGAACGAAAAGAAAGGAGATGCATCGCATGAGCGAATTTAAAAATTATCAATTTTCTAACGGTGTGTGCATATATTGAAGGGCAGAAGTGTACAGCGCCGAGAATTATTACAAAAATGGCTCAGACGATGAGAGAGTCAGAGACAAAAATAATATAATTTGAACACACACAATATTCCTATCAATTCCCTACAGGTAGGTAAATAAAAAAATACATAATTATAGGGAAGTATGTATCTCCTTATAAATTGAAGGGAGGGTTTTTGGTGAAGGAAGTTAAAGTGGAGATGTGTTGTTACGGGTGCTACCTCAAAATGAATATAAATCTAAAATATAAATAAATTGTCATAAATCTGGTTTGCCAGGAATAAGAACACCTATATATATTACTGATATTGTCACCAGTACCAGGACATGAAGTATACCTATCTCAGCTGTACATCTTATAAAGTTGTACGCTTCATTTGGGAAGAAACCTCAAATGGTTTCTATTTTTTTGTTGTAAAGATTGGTAATGCAGTGTGTGTGTGATTCGCTTCAATTGAAATTATAACTATGCACTTGCGGGGTATATGTATTATATTGGACATATCGATATATTGAGGGAAATGTTATTTAAAGATTTCTGAAGTTTTTCAATTTCTTCTGTCGAAGATTACAGTTCAGAGTCAGAGTATGGTCGTGGTGGTATATAGGGAAGTAACTATATAGTAAGGAGAGATTGGGATTGAGATTGAGCTTTTGAGAGAGACAGTCATTTGGTCTGAGAAGCACGTAGGGAGTACTTTCTGAGCCAAGTTAAATTCAATGCAACTCGTATAGCGCAGTGTTCAGCGTACAAATTTCTATTATTTAGATATTTGGATATTTAGAGATGAGTGCAATCTCGGATACCAATGTCACACACTGCGTGTGTAGTGCGTATAATTACGTGTGTGTGTACAGGCACAGACCTACCCACGCTACTTCCTACACTCAACTTTTGTACACGACTCAAAAAAGATAGTGATAATAATAATTCAATATGTGACTGATTGTGAGTAGGACAGACAGTGTGGAGAGATGTACTGGTCGACTCGACTCTGGTCTGTACTTTTATTGGAGAGAGAGAGGAGTATCTATCTACATGACAGTACGTGACAGTGACTCGAATCAGTTATCTATCAAGTCTATCAACGTCACCTGCTCACTCTTGTCTTCTCCTTCCAAATCGAACATTCAGTTTCAATCTTTGAATCCAGTCTGGTCTGGTGCGTGTGAGTTCAGGAAAATCATATAGACTTGACAAAAACTCACAGAAGGCACTTACCTACTTCATTGGGGAGCTGCCCAGAGCCAAATAAAGGAGTTTTTGCCCACTGCGTACTCTAGACATTTTCGAGATATTTTAAATTTATTATTGAGCTGCTCAACTTCTTTGTATCTGTAGATAAAAACGAGCAATAAAATTGTGACTATTACTGTGTATGCTCCTACCTACTGTTGGATGCCAATTTCAAAATTAAATTTTTGGAATTAGAATAGAAATTTCGACACCAATAGCTATTCATTGCATTTACTATAGCACTGACACTGACGGCCAGAAGTACTTGTGGATAATACTAATAAACTGAATCTAATAGGACTGTACCTACCTCCTGTAATTATATACTGACTATTGGTTCAAACTATACTATACCTATATCCTTACTTGGAGTACATAGTGGGTTATTTGGAATAAGAATTCTCAGAACATTAATAATTGTTCTGTTTTATGAAAATCCAAAAATCATTAATTGCGCTATTGTAACAGTACATGGATCCCATTCAGCCAGACTGATAGACAGTATAGTAATTTGGCAATTGTCATAATTGCTGTATGATCCCATTAGTATGCATGTAGATCGTCTCCAATCATAAATGCATGTCTAACCTGACTTCTGTTCAGAATCTGTAAAGCTGCCTTCTTGTCGGTATGGTTTTTTGATATGCGTTTTAAAAATCCGTATCCTATCATAAATATGTATGTATACCTATATGTACTGCGTACCTGGTTGGAATCTATACAGAATTGAGATTCAGTAATCATCTAATAAAAAAAAATGGTGAATATGTTAAAACTGAATGGTAATGGTAATGGATTGGGTAAGTCATTGAGTGTACTCTCAGGTACCGTTAGAATTAATGAGAAACATGAAGAGATGAAGATGAAAGATGAATTAATCACATTAAGGATCACCGAGTCCATTGGCAGAGGAAATAAACGAGTAGTACCTACCTACCTATGGGCTCGCAGCACATGCACATGGGCTACAAAATAAACACACACACACACACGACCTATAACGCATACATACTAATAGGACTAGGTACTAGGTAGTCAGATCAGATGGAAGCTACACATGTACATAATATGTACCTACACCATTCTCTCTCATCCTAGTCGCTAACTTTTGACTTTTGATAGTAATTGTCCAAGACAGAAGTAATGGCAATTATAAAAATCCCGTCTAGTAAGTTCCATCTTTACAATAAAGATAAAGATAACAATAATAATAGTCATAGTAATAATTGTTTCATCAGATTCACCATTCATTCATCAACGCACATTTCTACCTATGCATACTATTAAAAAAAACTATAAAGAAAAGAGTTATGTCTATGCTATGGATGGGTAGGGAGGTACTTATCTCACTATACTCATACTACTCCTCGTTGTACTCATCCAGTCAGTGTCAGCACTCAGGAAGTTCATCTCTCCTGACTCGACCACTGCTGCAGTCATAGACGTCATACCCCATGGTGTCATCGTCGTGCTCAAGTATGTGAGCTACAATTTAATTGTACACAAGCGTGTGGCAACGCATCCAATGTAGTTCAGCAACAACACGAGGATCGTATTAATATGGTTCAGGAGGTTAATAATAATATGTAATGATTCCACAATGACAACAACACATATTATAGTTTTACTGTCATCACTCTTCACTCCTAATTATTTCCAAGAAAAATTCCCAGCTTAGTAATAAAACAGTCAACGGTGGGCAAAATACGGAAATAAATCTGTACACAACTTCATTGTAAGTACCTACCTACTACTACCAGTACCAGTACCTATGCCTAATAATAGTATACTTGCATGGCAGGATTTTTAAAAATTCTCAGAAATGCAAAAACTGCGAAGATCATTTACAATAATTTCTATAGCTACGTATATTGCACTGTATTATACCTGAAAAGTAAGTTTCGGTTGGATTTCCTTTCAAAACGTATTTCAAAGCTGACTAAGGAGACGTGTAGAATTATGACCGAGTGTGACTCTGAGTTAGAAAAGGAATTACTATGCATTTATTTATTTAATTATTTTTATGAGTATTATTATTATATTCTTATGCACTCACAAAAAAAAAGACATATATTGTATTGAAGTAAAGTAGGAGGTGAGGACGAGGAGTAGAATTTTATTGCACAGCAATTTTGTCTCAAGTTCTCAAGTGACTCAGGTGAAAGTTTTCTTGGAATTCTCAAGCTCTCAATAAGTGACTCATGTGGATTTGTGTGTTTGTGTTTTTGCTTGTATGTAAAAAAAAAATCATCAATCTCTACACTTCCATATTCAAATCCAAATCCAATCCAAACACTTACCTCTATTTCCTCCGGCCTCTTTATGTCCTTCATATGGATATAGAGTATATAGAGTCTATAAGGATTTTCCTACATAGTAGATATAGACACATTTCTTTGTTTGCTCATTCTACTGGTTCTGGTGGTTGTAATACTCGAATTAGAGTTGAAGGGATGCGAGTAATTACCTAATTACCTGACAATTTACAATGTTCAGTGCACACCAACCTACACGTTCTTTCTGGGCTCTTAGGTCGAATGGACTGCGATTATTGATTTTAATTTTCACTTCTCAGCTGATTACAGACAGAGATAGGAGATAGGAGGTTTTTTTTTTGTTTGAGGAAACAGAAAAAGTATACGAGTAGGAGAGATAATGGACGAATAGTGAGAAGTTACAGAGTGATTTTTAATTTTAAAGAAACTATAACTTACATTCAATATACTAGGCTACAATTATCTACAGTGGAACTCTTTACAGGGAACAGAAACAGAGCTTATGTGCTTGGGTGTACAATTAGTGTTTGATGTGATAATGATTCCATAATTTTATCGACAGGTTCCTATATATATGTTGACTTAGAGTTGAATAGTGGAACCTCCGCATTATATTATACACGGTATATACATAGGTATATGTTGAGGATATAGACATATATAGCGGACACGGACAGAAGACAGAGCAGTGAGCAGTTTAACTTGGAGGTACGAAACTAGATTTTGAGATTCATCATTCATCTAGAACCATTAACTCAATTAATAACAAGAATGTGACATGATGGGTCGTGGAAAAAAAAAGTATTTTGCATGCTTCTGTCAATCATTTTTGAACTGAGGCATAATTTTTAATTTCATACTGCTGTTTGGTCTTCCCATGTTGGTCTTGGTTTTGGAGTTTGGTCTTATGGTCACATTATGAGAGACGGGGAGAAAAGTATACTCTATATACATAATATTATTATTATTATTGCTGCTATTATTATTGCTATTATCGATGAAGGGAAAAGGGTAAGAAAGCTACTACAACTCCTTACTTACTACGAACATCTACTATTATCTTTGACCAGTCTTGATAATTATTCTGACTGCAAATTATATTGATTTTTTCTCAACTTTACATCTAACAATCTACTGAACACTCCTCCTTGCCTTACTAAATGTAAGTTTCCTTCTCTCTCCTTCTCTCATTCACTCACTCGTTCTTTCTTCTGTCTGATTTCATTTGCTTTTCTAGTCTTATCTCAACTAGCCACTTGTCAATCGTCAATCCATTCCTCGACCCAAGAGAACTACAAAGTATTCAAAGGCACAACATAACACACACACACACTCTTCCCATTTATGGAAAAGAAATCATTTACCGTTTGTATTTTTACGTTCAAATTATACGACGGCTGATTGTCTAATAATGAGAAAGAATTTTGTAATTATGACTCCGTTTCAACATTGATTGCGATGTCATGACTTGTGGTAGTAGATTGACCCCGCTTCTCCTTAGCACACAAACATACACACACACACACACTCACGGATGGAAAGAAATACATATACCACTACACATTTTCTATTTATCACCGAGAAATTACTCAAAAAATTATAGAATGAAAAAAAATAATTTGCATAATTACTGATATTTGAGATTTTGTGTGTAAGTAGTAGTAGTAAATTAGTAAATTACAGTTGAGTTTGGAAGTAAAAGAAATATATGCATACATATAGTAGAAAAATAAAATTAATGGGAGATGTTTTTGAAAGATGTGAAGACAGCTTTTCGGCCTCGGCTTATCATTGACACACCATTTCACATTGTGATTTCTGATGATGTTTGATGCTTGCGCACGGTGGTGGTGGTGGACACATGGAGGATGTATGAATAAAATATTTAAAGATGATGATTGGAGTATTGGAAAGTTGAAAGTTCATCCCTTCTCTCATGTTCAGTGTCCTTCAGCAATTAGTTAAATTCAGTAATTAATACAGACAGAGACATGAGTGGCATTATTAGGAGTCAAATGTAAAGTACAGAGTACATGCATGGATAATTATACACTACTGACTAGTGAGCTTGGAGTGTTATTTTTTTTGTGAGTGATGGTTAGTGGCCAGCTACAGTTTTCAAGCTACCTACCTACATTCTTTACAACTGATAAGCCAACTGACGACTGATGCGTTGACTGAAAGAAATAACTACCTTTAAATCCTTTAAAACCTCTGCCCTATGCTACCTTTTGGCATGTCGTTGACGCGGAATTTGGATCGATTAAAAAGACATGAGAAAAAATCTAATTGTGTCACAATCCTCAAGTATTTCTTCCACTCACTCAGACTTGAAGTTGGCAATTGGGTTTACGATTAGACTACAAATACAACTACAACTACTTAGATACCTATTAAATATGTGTCCTTCTTTGTGTATATAGACAAGTAGAAATTGCAAGATTAAATTGGTATTCAGGACGACAGAGCAGCAGCGTTTCTCACCACACAAAAGTAGCCAGTAATGAAAATAAATTGTATTAATATTTTAATGCACGCGGACGTCAATGTGAGCTGACACTACTGAGGTTAATTCCACACAATATTATTCCAAAAGTGTTTACAATATTGCAGTTAGTCTCTCACTCCATATAGTAAATCTATACCAATCAAAATTATATCGTTTTTTAAATAATTAGTAGTAAATATTATTCATCCCACGTTCCGAGACAGCAAAGTGTTTTTTGGCAAGCTTGATTATTATTTATCCTAGGGATGTAAATTTGTACGCGGTATTATATATGCTTAGTTCGATTCGATTAGGAAGGGAGCAGTAGGCAGTAATACACCTGCATGATTAATACGCAGGTAGATCTATTACATGGAAGGGATGGTAGGTGGGAAAAGGATATTAGTCTGTGTCAATTCTAGAATTACCGGCTGCATACACTTCAAGAATTTTCAAAAAAAAGTACAGTAAAACTATAAGGGGCTTACGTATAAGTAACATACAAGATTTGAAATTCAAAATGTGCTAAAAATTGATTTTTATACAAAGTGATTTTGTCTAGAGTAGGAAGTAATGACTTGATAATCATATTTCATTCATATGGAGTTTGTCTATAAATTACCTCTTTCCCTCACTTTTCACTGCATTTTTGTGTTGATGTTGATGTTGCTGCTACTGCTGCTCCACTCTCGTCATTTTGTAGTTATATATGTAGATGGTATAGTTCTTGTGGGCACAGTCATAATGATACAGTCCCCGTATGCTAACTGCAGTGAAGAAGTCATCTGCATATCTCTCTCTGCCTATTTAGCTATCTTCCTCGGAATCTGTGTAGAAGTACAACTCCTGATGATTATGATGATGATGCTGATGATGATGATGATGTGAGATGATCCAGGAGCAGAGCTTCAAGAACTTGTTTCTCATATTATTTCCCTCTTGATCGTCTTTCACTCCAAGACACAAGAGAATCTTTTGCATACATGTTATATGTATTTTATTTGCGTTTGAATGGAGAGCAATTTGGTAAATATCCTCTAACCCTGTTTGAATGCGTGTTTACGCATTATAACTGCTTGTTTCGAGGAACATTCAACCGACGTAATAATTCCAACAACCGCACATACACATAAAATATACATGTGAATTTTTAATGGACATCCCAAACTATAATACAGATAGTTAGTACAGACACTTTTTTCTGTCCATTCTTCGTCTTCGTCTTCGTCTTCTTCTCCTCAAATGATTTTGGTCAAAGTTTCAATTTAATAAATATCCGGTTCCTAAGTGTATGATTTCTACTACATACTGTGTGACTCTGTGAATCTGTTGACCTCTGGTGTGACTCAACCACTCATCGTTCTTTGCTCTGATTCTTGGATTTTTCATGTTTAATATCACCTCACCGCTCTCCATTCCAATCCACTGTCCGCGTGTGTATTATAGTCTATATAATATGTACAGATATTTATTTATTTTTTTATTATATTTTATAATCTCACATCTCTGCGTCTGTATTGACCAAAGGAGACTTTTTTTTCTCCTCCTCCTCCTCCTCCTCTCCTCTTCACTCCACTTCGGCATGTCCACCTCATATGGGAATGCTACTTCATGTAGTAGGTACATATTTGGATTGTCTACCAGTTTTACCCTACCCAAACCCAAACCCAAACTCACACATCCACATCATCCACATGGTCAGCCTTGTCCTAAGGAGGGTGGTAGGATTTTATAGTACCTATACATACTAATTCCAATGGTAGAGGCAATAAGGAACATTTTTGTATCATCATCCATATACTTCTCACTCAGTACGGTCAGAGCCTCTCATCACAATCTGTTTTTTATTCTTCATTTGATAACATCAGATTATTTGATTGAAATCAGCATTGACTTGTAGCTCTCACTCAACGCAACGGTATTTCCTCACCACTCGCCCGCTCGCTTCCCGTAAAGACCTATCGTCAAGAATCCAGAGTCACTTTAGCCCTCCTTTGAAAATATGTACTATACTTTCTTTAAAAGGTTTTAAGGAATTTTTAAATTCCCTTACTTTGTTTCAATCTATTTTGATCCAAATCAAAAATATATAGTAGGGACTATATTGCGTTTCATTTTGTGTGCCAAGCCATAAGTTACACTCAGATGTCCAAGCAAACCAACTCATGTGCCTCACTCAATTGCACAGGGAAGGTATAGGTAATTACATACACGTATGAAATTAGCCTGCGGACCAATCGCAATAGCAAAATAAAGAATGTGTGGACTTTATGTACATAAATAATTTTTGTATAGTTTACAGCAAATGATGGAACTGGCGTCTCTTTATGTTTATTTAGAAAAACACATGTTGGAGATGGACAGCTAGTTTCCCTCCTAATGCATTTCTTGTCTGATGATAAATTTGTATTTTTGTAAAATTAAATTGACGTTCGTTGTCAAGTAGAGTTGAAGTAGGGAAGGGAGTGAGGAAAGTATGTTCAAAATCTAAATCTAACGATAAGTCCAAAGGACATATACTAAACAGTGGAACTCATGCCTATAGGTAGGTACATACTACATACAACCGCGTGGAGATGAACAGGGAACTAAAAGTAAAACTATACATACAACAACGAAAAGGAGTCAAGCTAAAAAAAGACAGCACTATAGGAATTATTACGAAATAAGAGGGAGACAAGAGGCAGGAGGAGAAGAAGAGAAAAATATATGAGCAAACGTAAAGAACAATTTTTTTTCATGTGGTTGGAAATGGAAAAACTCAAGGTTGATGTATCATTTAAAAATACTTACTTACCTGAGCCTTTAGCAAAAAAATTAAAAGTTCGTTTTCTGTCTGAGGTTGAAGCTCTGGTGCGGGGGGCGGAGTTATATTAATACACATGTAGGCACGCAAAGCCAAAGCAACATAAGAACCTACCATCATCATGGGCAACATAGTACAGGAGAGTGATGGATATCTGTACTCATATATAGATATAAAAAGATGAAAGAATTTGTTCTGTTGTGAGCTAAAAAAAAACTTAAACTGAAACACATCTGTAGAATACTTATAAAAATATTGAAATATATTGTATGTAATTACTATGGCTGACCAAGCGCCGAGTCCATCTCCATCTCCATTCGTAGTCGAATTCGTAGTCGTAATCTTAATCGTATTCCTTAAGCTCGGTACATATACTCTGCTCATCCCATCCAAAAGATAGGGACCTCATCCATATAGGTGTACCTATAGGTACATACGCGGACGGTGATTCTGAGTAATAATGATAACCGTTCGGGAAACGATGAATAATTCTGTTTCACGCAAAGAAGGGGCGGGAAAATAATGTCAAAAGTATCTTGCTCTTAAAGGATTGTGTTGAAAAACTCTTGTTCCCTATTTATCAATTGGTGTAATATATCTGTAGTTTGCTCTGTACCAGCACCAGCACAGCCCAAAAACATCTGTACAAAACAAAAAGCTGAGAGAGAGAGAGAGAGAGACGGAGAAAAAAAGCATATCGCGTGTATATATAGAATAGAAAATACACACAATGAGGAATTCCTGATTTTCCGCTTCAGTACTATACATAATACATGGTGATCACCACCACCTTCTCACAATAGCACAATCTCCGCTTAGATTCTCTCTATCGGCTTCAATCTCAAGGAATTTGTGCCTCTCCTCAGACTTGGCTGGTGCTGGTGAGGAGTGAGTAAGTGAGTGTAATCATAATCTCGGGAAAAGATGATGAGTCGCGCACTTTGAACTGTAGTCTCACCTGAAGAGCATGAAATTCCAATTCCAATTCAAATAATGTAATTAGTTATTATTATCGAATGCTTTATCATATTACGGATAGAATTCTCAACCTTATGAAATCATTAGTATCATCATCATTATCATTAGGAGTAATAAAATAATAATTAAATAAAACCGTAATTGTCTTGTAGACATTTATTTATTTTTTCCCCTCCGACCGTCCTTTGTATAGTAGGTAGCTTCATACATATCTGTCCCTATATCTATATGCTGGGAGCTGCATGGGTATGTATATAGGCACCTAGTTATAGTGCATTTGGATAGTGGCGTAGATTTCTGATTATGATTGGTATAGAGGCAGAGCAGGAACAGAGCCGAGCTCGAGACGTGGTGGAGAGTAGACAAATAGAAAAAGTCCTAAAGTGAGACTGAGTGAGCAGGTTGGAGTTGGAGGTATTAGAGGAAGCGTCAGATGAGATTTTAAAGGTATATAAAACATTGGATGCGTCATTGATGCTGATGGTTGATGGTTTGATATTTAGCGTCTGTGTGGTAGTCGTCAAGAAAGAGTTAATGGAGGTGTTATAGTAGTCATAGGAGAAGGAAAATGTTTTCATTATTATTAACAAGCAAACAGGTTATGAATTCGTCTTCGTGCATGGCATGTGTGTGTGTGTGTGTCTGTGTGGATATTTGTGAGTGTGTGTCTGTCTGTCTGTCCGTCCGTCTGTCTCTTTCCCTCTGTTTGTCTGTTGTGCTCTATTATGATGTGCAGAGTGTGGAGAAGCACCTATAGAACTGATTAACCTCCCCTTGTTGAATTCGTCAGCATGATTTATGAGCTATTCAACTTTTAGAAAAATTATTAAATCTATTTTCCCATTTAAAACTCAAATTTTGTCTTGCACGAAAGATTAAATGTTAAAACTTTTTTTTTCTTCTCTTCTCCTTCCTTTCTGAAAGCGAAAAAGAAAATATAATTTCACTTGGTCTTGAATTGTTTCTTATTTTTTTTCTTCTTCTGTTTTGCCTTCTTTATATATTCATAATACAAATACACACATGAGCTTCTTCCTTAAACGTTTTCTGCCTCTTTTGTCTCATGGAAAAAATCTTCGCTTTGACTCACTCTTTGATTCCCAACGCTGTGCGCCTGTTCTTGAGTCTTAAAATGTATTGTATTGCATTGGGAGCATTAGCGAAAAAATTATATTTTAAACATGCATAGGTAGGATAAATAACTAGGTATGTAGTAGGTACCTACTTCCCTATGCCTGTACTGTGTACCTAGTCACATTATTGCCAGGGATTGTTTTTGTTTGCGTAGGTACATACGGATGTATGTGTGGGACTGCGGGGCTGGAAGTGACTGTAGGTAATAGAATGTGACTGTGGGATGTTGACGTGGTTGTTGATGTTGATGTTACCATTCCAATAATTCTATGGATCAAGTGGTGGTGCTTGAGTGGAGAGTAGTAAAATAATAACTAGGAGATAAAATAGAATAAAATGTGATATTTAGTGTTTTTTAAAAGCTCTAGGCTCATTGAGAGCTGTGCTCTACTCTCCGGAGGACTCGTAGTCATTGCCTGCAGTTTCACAGTAATAACATCCGTAATTGTCATAAAGCTTATACATTGTGCTTATAGCTTGTTTTGCAGTTTGCAGTTTCAACGTTTGATGAGAGGTCCAATGTCGAATAAAATAAACTAAATACCATTACCATAAGAAATTTGACGACAAAGTACCAAGTCATAAAATCCCCACATAATGATCTCCATGTAAATGGTTGGAGTGAGAGGGAAGAGGATGTGTGTGTGGAGTAATGAAAGAGAAGAGTAGGTAGGCAGGGAAGCGATGTACCTTCCACGTCTCTCCCCAAACAAATAAGGGAAAGGTACACATAATAGGCAATATAGGTAGTAAAGCTTTAAGATCAGAGATTGGATTTATTTTATGAAAGAATGGACATTTAAAATGGCATTGGCAGTGCAATGAGGGAACCAGATGAGGATTTTCTTGTTCATGGCGAGGGAGAGGAAAGCAACGTGGACGGCTATATAGTCTATATATCCACTCCTCGTATGAAGGACTATAGGGGAAGTACAGAGGAACAATCGTAATCCTTGACAGGTGAAACAATCTACGAAGAAAGAAAAATTAACATTGAACTAAAATTAAAGTACCCATCTCTCTTGGACTTGGACTTGGGCTTAGCTGATAAGTTAAAACGGAAATTCTCTTTCTGAGGAATGATGGCGCTCCTCACACACAACGTCTCACAGTCAGTCGTCAGTCCAGTCCAGTCCAGTGGCCAGACTGGGAGGGAAATAATAAGTTCCTATAGCACACAATGAGTAGGCAGTGGCAGTCAGGAGTCAGCATTAGTCGGAACTGGGAAACTGGCAAATATAAAAACAAAAAATGTAAAGTTTAGTCAAGTCAAAAAGGTGTATTAATGGGAAGTCAAGCCATTTGATAGCCATACAAGATTTGTTTTTATATACCGTACAGTATGTATAGGTACCTGTATAGGTATGCCTTACTCCTGGTTCAAGAAATGCTCTATACTTTACAACCCATTTCCATTTATAAACAGACGTTCACGTTCTCCTCGCTTCGTGTGCACTCAGATTACTAGCGTACCTGTACGAATAGGAAGGAAAGCCCGAGGAAAGAAAATAAGAAAATATATAAATTTTTTTTCATTCAGCTTCGTAGAATGTCTCTGAAGGGAGTAAAACACATGTGTTCTCTCAATTAATGTATAGCTCTATGCATATGATTATTATGATCATCACTCCAACTACGAACAAAAATAAGGTATTTGCAAAATTGAAATAATCGTAGGTAGACATCTACATATGCATATGCATATAGTATGATGCTCTGCTATATAATTCCCTGGCTTGCGTGTGTACTCCATAATAATATTGTATATAGTGAGCCCGTAGCTAGGGAAGGGAATATATCTATAGCATTTCAATTCGTTTCCTTGTAAATAGTAGTACACGTCGTGTGGATTAAATTGTCGGACATTTTTGTGGCTTCAACGTATAGTTTTCCTATGCCTCCTGGTCAGCTGTTTTTTTTTTGCCTATAGAATTGATGGTTTGATGTGGATGATGGTGGATGTGTATATGTTGATGGTAATGGTGCGGAGATAGGAATAGACATTTTGAATTGGAGACAGGGAAGAGAGAGGGAAATGGAGAAAAGAGACGAAAGAGGAGTATGAGGGAGAAGAGATATTATGAGTGGAAGAAAGAATTAGAGACGAATGGGATTTTGGACTTTTGTACTATGTAGTAGCTTGTCGACTTTTTCACTGCTCCACACAAATATACACCTAATCTATACCTAGGTACCTACCTATGCACTTTTTACAGAGAGTAGAAGACATACATTGCGAGAAGTGGGAGCGAGGGAGAGTACACAGCAGTAATAATAATACCTGGGCAATCGTAATGGGGCATGGTAATAAACGGGCTGCAAAAAAGATAAATACGGAGAATGTGTGGTGTGGGTTTTTTAGGTAAAGCTTGTGAAGTCTTAAAGGTCATGCACTCGTGTAGCAGGCCAGATGCGGTCATCTCAGAAAACAGGTTTTCCACAAGTGTCTTGCTTTACGTCGGTATTCTACTTCCAGAGTCCACATGCAGTTAACCAGCAAACAACAGCAGCTAAAGACTCGTCCTTTTTCTCTCTCTCTCTCCCTTTTTTTCTTCCTCTCATTCTTTCGAGAGTTCTTTTCGAGAGTGGAATGAAAAATGCTTTAAAATATTTTGTTCTGCATATGCCGAACTTTTCACTCGTATGTAGTGTAGTGCCCCAGCACCACGAGAGAGAGAGACCTGTACAAAAGCACACTTGTATTTACTATATAATATGCACTGGACGAGTAGGTATCTCTGTACATTGTACTGGCTGCTACGGCTACTACCTCGCTCCTGGGATGCATAATATGCAAACTCAAACGCAAACCTGTGAACACATCAATATAAATGCATCTCTGCGGCTATAATATGTGCTATGCGGGTATGTGTGTAGACTGTCCACTTTTGCATGAGCATTGCTTATTATAGTTTCTCTCTGCAATATCTTTCTCTCCCTCTATGTACATGTACACACTTTGAGATTCAGGCGTGGAGGAAGAAGATGAATTCAAGACACACACACATGAATCTCTCTCCTCAGTTCCTCCAGTCTTTTTCTTTTTCCTTAACAAACCGATCAGACGATTTACAATCAGTATCAGAGGAACCAACTGTTGCTTCACTCACACACAGGCAGAGCCATGTTCCCTCGCTCAAGTGTATATTTTAGTCATTCAGTGAATGAAGACAATTTATCTGAGAGATAATGAAAAACCTTCCCCGACCGACTAGACGAACAATTCCCTAATTTGGTGGTGTGCAGAGTAAAACGTGGAATTAAAGTTCAAGTTGGCGGTATATTTTAGATTGTATTTATAGCTATATGTAGCTCCCTATATGTTGAATGGGTGGGTAGTAGGTAGAAGGTTTGCAGTATAGTGGACTATCTGGGCCATGCACTTCATATCAAATCAGTCTTGCACTCCTCTATGCTCTCATTGTTGATGAACAATGAGCCGTCGAATCAGCATCGGCATCGGTATCGTTACTGGGCTCATCGAGATGAGGCAAGAGCTATATTTAGAAATAGCCGCCGCTACAATTACTTTACGGAATTTATTTGCGGAAAATTAGTGCCGATTTAAATGTAGCATGTGTGTGCCTCTCTCGAAGGAAGGGAACTTTTGCTATTTAAAATGTAACATGACAATTATTGGGCTAAATGATTTGATGGGGATTGGTCCGAGGATGAGAGGATGTCTTGGACGATGAAGAAGGGGAGCAGCGAGATAGGCCCATGGAATATTTATATAGTATTTTCCTCAATTACTTTTGAGTGGACTCTGAATCTGGGATGGATATGGAAGTAGGAAGGCGAAGGTTACGTAGGAAGAAGAGAAGATATCTATAGGTTTCGGCTTCGGTCAGCTCCTAGCCATTCCCCACCTACTCGGACTCTTGACTCTGGTGGAGTGTGCGTAGTAGATGAGCTGAGCAGATATGAGTATTTATTTCAAACGACAGGCTATTTGTCAGGAAATGGAAAATTGCAGACGTGATGGCAAAGCGTTAATAAAACGAGAATAGGAGGATGCTTCCTCTAAACTTCCATGTAAGAATCATGAGTAACCCGACCGATTCAGTTCTTCATGTACGAAAACAGGTTTTTCAGTTCATGCTATAAATGTGGACAACAACAATGCGATATGCGTGGAACACCAGTGCATCACCACCACCAACCACCACCACCACCACCACCACCACCACCATCACCATCACCATCCCCGCAGTAATAAGAGTCTCTCGAGAACATGTGGGTACAGCAGGCTTGGAGATATGAGTAGAGGCGAGAGAGAACGAGAGATACGAATGGACAGGAAAAGCAAAGGCTCGAGCACTAACTCTTAATTCTATCTACATACTTGACTTTTTGGTGTTTGGTTTTTGGTCAAGAGAATAATAATACCAGCTATTGCTCTGTCTGTGAAGATACTTTGCTTTTATGCAGTCATCTGCGATCAAAAACTTTTTCTCATGAGTATCCATCCCCATGAATGTAGGTAGGTATAAGTAGCGTCGGATGTAAAAGAGACATGAGTCCATATATACATGCTCTCCGTGTCCATATTTATATCCATATCACCTGATATTTCCATATATTCCTCCCCGTATGTACTACCACCAGTACGAGTCCTCAGTATTTATTTACACATGCAACCAGAATTTATACCTGTGAGAGATAATTGAGCATATTTGGTATATAATTGTGTCGCTCTGGACTGGATGGCGAGTATTTTTAAATTCAAACTACCTACAACCCAGCACCTACCTACCTACCTACCTACTTACATAGGCATTCTCGTATACAATGAAGGTGTATAATAATTAATGTATGCACAGAGTAGGCCGTGTAGTTTGAGTGAGATAAATCCAGCAAATGCTTTATTGCATAATTATTACCCACTACTCATGACTGCAGAGCGAACGAGAGAGTGTGTATACAGATATATCTGGATGACCTCAAACTATGTCCGGTCATGAAAGGAGCAGTAAAAAGATTTGTAGTATTGAGAAAAAGATGTTCGTAGAGGAGAAGGCAGTGTGTGTGTGAGAGAGAGAGAAGGTGAAAAAGTCTGAGCACAAGAATAGAGAGAGAGAGAGAGAGAGAGCTGATATTTTTAATCTGACTCTTTTCTGACCAAGAGAGAAAAACCATGCCATTTGTGAAGAAATTTTGACAGTGGCGATAATCTAATGGAAGTAAAAACTGGTGGAACTACTTTTTAGGAGATTGCGTCATTTCACAATAGGTACGGAGGTATCTATAGCTATGGTCGAGCACCACGTGTAAGCTCTGATGATGGAATAATGAATTCATCTAGAATTTGCCTACAACACAACTCAACCCAGACTGGACTCACATTTCAAAGACTTTTCTTGAGTTCACTACTACAGTCGCTTCTCCCATTCTCCACAAAAGTCAAGACTACTAAAACCCTTTCCGTGTCTCACCTTACTTCCACATTCATATACCTCTCCTCACACACCACCACTCACTCACTCACACACACATACACACTACACACACGGACACAGACACCAAGAGAAGAGAGACACCACCACCACTACCACCACCACTCGCCACGTTTCTTTTTCCCCAGCCCTCTATAAAAATAACAAGAAATTAAACTAGTTTTTTTTTTCTAAAATTACACACTCTCCGTTCTATAATTTCCATTTCCATTGTACATAGTATACAACCATCGCAGGAAAGTATACAGTCCGAGTTTGAATTGGGATTGGGATTGGACATCAGGGTGCGTATCAAAGTTTTACATGCGTAAAGTATGTGTGTGTGTGTGTGTAAATGTGGGAAACTGTAAAGTCAAAAAAGAGTACGAGTACTCGTCCTACAACAAGAGCAGTAGCACTATCAGTTCAGTTTTTTTTTCTTATTGGTTATTCCGTTTATTTATTTTTACTCACTCTCTCCAGGTAAATTTTTATGACGTTCTCTGGAATTAAATTGATCAACAACTCGTGGGAGGAAGGGCCGAAGCCGAAGCTGCCGAAGCTGAAGACGGAGCAGAGACAGCGACTCAATTGTTTTGTTTTTCTTCCACTTCTACTTCTTCTTGTCTTCACTACTACTACTACTACTCTCGTGCAATTTGAATTCCAAGTTTGACGCAGGAGGAAATTATTTGTCAATACAAAGTTCTACGAAGCCATGATTTGCCAGTTAAGTGTCTTTAAGAGGAAATCCGCTGGAATTGTCAAGAAGACTACTTCAATTTGTACTCATTGTACTCAGTCCATAAAACCATTTTCGTTCGGCAGTGGAGTCGAGCCAGCGCGAGCGTACAAGTGGAAGCAGTTGTTCATGCTGTGAAGGATTATTTTATAATTATTAATAAATAAATTGTGATCCCAATTATTACAGTATAATTATATTCAAACCAGTGATATTTATAGTAATTATATATAAATATAATTATACTACTCAATAATAATACAAAACGAGGAGCAAGATATATTTATACGAGGGAGGGCAAAAGACAAAAAAAATAAGAGTACTATAGTTGTGACATTGTTGATTAGCCGTCGTATCTGTGTCTTCCACATAGTCTACGACGGAGGGGAGACAAATAAGAAGAAGTCGAAGAATAGTTTGGGATTTTGGAAGAGTGAGAAAGATATGAATTTGTGATGCCATGATGGTTCTACGGCATATAGGTCCTCCGTCAGCCACGGTGGTCAATCCCGCTGATGACGACGACCACGGCCGTGACGAGCGGTCAGCAGCTATTCCAATGGACCTGAGTAATAAACATTCACACTCCGTGCGAAACTTGGGACATGAAGTGCCTCGACATTTAAAAATTAACAATAATAATAATAACAATGTGAACAACAATAACAATAGTACTAATAATAATAATAGTAAGCCACCCCTACTGACAATTTTCCCCACTCCTGTGAAACGACACGTGTCTGGGAAAGAGATATTATGTACAAGTGTAGGGAGACCGCATCAGAGTCCGAATGAAATTCGATGGCGACCCGAAGATGAAACGTCCTACTCCTCCCCGGACAGTGGACTTCATCGAGACTCCCCGGGAGAGGATGAAGATATGGTGAACGGCGGGAGAAGTCCGCCGCTCGGCCTCCGGCGTCAGTCCCTCATCCCGCTCTCCCTCATCCGTGCCAGGTACAATCATAATAACCCCAGCCAGGAGAATGATGAGGGGGCGGGGGAGGGGAGTGTGGGGGAGGATGACACTTCGGGTAAATCCTCCTCATCCCATCCCAAAGATCAAGTTCAAAAGAAGAGAGCCCGGCTCGAGGACATGGTGAGTCATATAAAGAAAACGACGAAGCCGGAGCGGAGTCGGAGGCACTCGGGGGATGATGACACGTCCTCCGGGGGTCAAGGGACTTCCGGGGATGAGGTGGGGGAGGATGGTCCGACGGACTTGAGGAGTGCATATGCTGCGAGACCCGAGAATCCATCCATGCTGCGGGGAGGGAAGACGACGATACCTTTTACACTCGGCTCGGACAGATCCCGGATTCGTAGTTCGGAATTGGATGATGAGCCTTGCAATCTAGTTTGTATGAATAAACCACCCAGTTCATTACCTTTAATGCCGGATGCAAGCCATTTTGATCCGAAGGCACTGGCCATGATTCCGAAAAACTTTCAACCACTTTCCGCATCAGATGCTAGTAAAATGTATGGTGTGGACCCCGAGACATACCAACAACAAATGATGCAACTTCAATTGACCTCTGCTGCCATGTTAGGTGATCCTGGAGGACTTCTCAAAGCCATGGGTAGCTACCCTCCCTGGGTCTATCTCGGCTACTACTCTCAACTCCTTCATAGTTTTCAAGCTCAAGAAATTCTTCGCCAATATGCCATACAGTCAAACACTCCGACTATTAGTCAAGGCGAAAAGGTAAGCTCCTCATTCAGTTCCTCAGTCTCTAAATCTAATTTTCTAATTATTTTTATTTCTTCACATTATTTCTTTCCCCTCTCTCTCTCTCCCTATGGCCCCAGAACCATATCCGAACAAAGCACTTTTTTTTAGAGAATGAAGTAATGAGAAACATATGCACGCTATAAGGAGTGTGTCTCTAATAATAATTATGTCACGGCTCCCAACAAATCCATTTTCTTCGCTACTAGTCATCCCATAATCCCATTACTGAGTCCAATTTAGAAAGCTTTAGAGTTCAGAGTCATTTTTCAAGTATTACTGTAATAAAAATAAATTATTTTTGCATTTAACGGAAACGAGTAAAAAAATAAAACAAAGGACGTACCTACCTACCTACTCCTACCCAGCTTCTTTACATTTACTTTTGAACTCAAAGAAACAAGGGGTAAAAAAGGACAAACCTACAATATAATCTATTCTCGTGCAGAGCTCCACTCGCTGAGGTTAGATGAGAGAGAGCACAAGCAATTGAGCTCTAATTAGGAAGTGTATGACTTAGGTGCCTCGGTGAAGTACTTAAAGCTCCACCATCCACATAACATATCACATCAGCACAGACAAAACATGCTGACACGTTGAAAGATTGAGAGAGACGTACCGTGCAAACCTTTGCCTTTGTATGTCTATCTGTACCTGTGTAGCGCTAGCACGGAGACGAGTTGGAGATTAAAGTGAGTGGAACCTTGCGGAACGCTATTATTTATTTTTTTGTGTATGTGTCTTTCAAAAAGAAACTGATTTTGACTACAAATAGAGCTGTTGTAAGTAATTTTATATTGACTGCATCTCATGATTTTATCCTCAAGATAGTAATTAATTAAAAGGATGTTCAAAGAATATTTGCGTAAATGTAGCCCTCCTTATCTCTCAACGTTTCCACATTTCCATTTCCATCCCAGATAACCCATATTATTAAATCTCATATAGCTCATATGAGCCAGCCTATCTATGTCTATAACCTACATAAATCCCATGGGATGGCATGCCTACACATCATTCTACGGCTATGACTTTTCCTTACGTACGTTCCTTCGTATTCGTATTCGTATTCGCACTGCACCGTCTAAAAAGCATGAGTAGAAGGGAGGCACATACCTACCCACCTAAGTAGGTAGTACAGATTACAGAACGTACACACACACACACACACACACTCAGGAATAAAATTTGTCTTGTTGAATTATAATTAGCCGTGTGCGGATATGCAGTGCATCAGTACAGTTGCACATATCTTCGTAAATCCTCCCTACACTGTCTGATACTGTAGTACTGTAGTAGGGAGTAGTAGTCGTAGTAGTAGTAGTAGTAGTGGTAAAGTAAGTATGTAGACAACTGCGGATATGTAATTCACTTTAGTGGGAGGGGAGGGTCAAAGCCAACGGCATATATGGCTTAGTGGCATACATGGCTTGAGAAACAAAATATAATATAATCCACAGGGTAGTTTTTTTTTTCTTGGTCGTTTCATTTCTTTTTTCATCATGTTTCGTATATATACGTACGTAGGTACGTACAAGCTACAAGAGGAGAGAATTATTACGCATGTAAAATGAATTACATAATGTTTCATAAAGGCAGAGTTGTTTCTCGAGTCCAATCCTGTACATCTCGACAGTCCATGGGAATCATAATATATGATGCTCATACAATGCAGTTTCTATACTCGTCTCTTAGTCCTGGTCCTCATGGGATGGTCCTACGTACATTGTATATAGCGTATAGTGTATAGTGGGCATAAGGAATGCTGTTGCAAAGAATAAAAAGAGGATTGATTTTGAGCTCAGAGTTTAAAAAGTTTATAATATTATATCTGTCTGGAGTGGGCTCTTCCTCTTTTCTATGGTTCCTTTTCCTTTGGTGACTCTCTGTGTAAAATTTAAAACATCCTCAAAACTAGTTCGCAACTTGCGAGTTGTTTGACCAGAAAATTCCTCACTCGAGCTTTACTATAGCAGAAATGAGAGAGAGTACTGGGGACTTAGAGTGCAGGAGACTGAGTAATAGAACAATGATTATGAGTCTTAGAATGCATGGTGGCAGTTGGTGCTGTGGCTGTGGCCGTAGTCGTAGTTGTAGCAGTGAGAGATAGACATTTGGATTTAGATTTTGGATTTTGGATAGAAGAGATGCAAAAGCCATGTAGTATGTACCTACCCTTCCTAAACCTGGGTAGGTTGCTGGGAGTCTAATAAGGTTGGAGTTGGGATTTGGAATTGGAATTGGAAGCATATATAGTATTTGAGTGTGTTTGAGGAAAGAGTGGGAAAGATGATCCTCGTGTCTTTCTGATCCTCAGTCTCAGTCAGAGTGCCTCACACAGCCCCCATTCCGTTTATTGTGGAAGAGAGAGAGAGATACGTGGACTGAGTAGATAGTGTCGCACTCACTCCTTTCATACCCATATATCCACACACTCGTATTCGTAATACTCCTGATAGTTCATACGCCATCCCCATAGCCATGCCATACAAGCCCATACATCTGCACTCTTCTGGATTGTTGTTGGCTAAACTTATCTTTTTCCTCATTTCTTTCCTCACACTCACCTTTACGTCTTTACGTCTTTACGTCTTCCTCAAGGCATACTACATTCCTATCAGTATTCTCATTCCAAAATCCCAACAACAGCAACAGACACAGAAAGAGCCCAGCCTCCCTCCATCCCTCCCTCCCTCCCTCCCTCCCTCCTTGTGTGTGTGTGTACATACATCCATACGGAGCCCCGTGCTCTTATGTGCATACTCACATTCATAGAGAGACACGCCGACAGGAGTAGTACTAGATCCGAGTTCAGTTCAACTTTTACATGTTTCACTTGTACTCACTCTCCTACACTTCATCTCATTCCTTGCCGATTGCACATTGCACAAGAATTTCAATGAACTAAAAACAACTTGGGCTAAAATATTGAAATTAAATCTTGGCTCTTTCCTCCGTCTCTCTCTCTCTCTATCTATCTGCTTTCTACTCACAACTCGGCAATCCAATCGACAGACCACCTTCTCCCTCATACCCACATCTTGCTTGTTGACTTTGATCCTAGATTTGTATAGGGGAATGACCATAACCATAAGCATACATAACGTCATTCATTCATTCCTTGGATTGGACTTTAGCATGATTAACTTTCCTCTATATACCTTGTTTCTCAAGTTGTGTGTGTGTGATTAGAGGTATAGCTATATATCTATTAGTATTTAGTAGTAGCCGTAGTAGTTATATGAGAAGGATATCTCGTTTGTTTTACCTGTATGACTGTATGTACACTTAGAAGCACATATAGTTTTACTATTTATTCATTTGTTACTTTATTTATTTATTTTTGTTTTTGTTTCGTACCTACTACTACAATAATGTTTTGATGGGATTATTGGGCCAATGACAGTATAGATAGATGCTTTTATAGGTATATCCAACTTGCATTGAACTTGAAAAAGCTTGTGGTTACTGATGGTGGAGCATTTAAGTTATTATTATGATACCACATTATTCATGACTACAAGAAAAGAATGACTCGGAGTGAATTATTGTGAGATTATTTTGCCTTGAGACAATTTCGAAATGGGAAGAGATGAATAAATGGAGTGCGGCAATGTTTTAGTGCTATTTGACTTGTCTAAGGTTATACAACCACAATGCAGTTTTTATTTTTCTACCTTATTGACTATTGACATGTGTAGAATAGAGATGCTGCTATGCTGCGTGGAGAGCGTCATTCAAACAAGTATCTATGTTATTTATAAATTATTCCAATCCAAGGCTAGATTTAAATGTTTTGAGTAATCTACTGCGTATTTCAAAGTCGACATTTTTATCTTTTATTTTTGTACAGTGAGGGAAAAGAAAAAATTTATTTATAAATAGGTAAATAACGCAAAAAATACTAAAGTCGACAATACGGATATAGACTTATTGAATCTGCACACTTTTTGGGAACTTTAGGAGTGAGCAACACGAGTGAAAATTGCTACAAATTTTAGAAATCGTTGTTTACGTTTTGAAGGATGTTATTAAATATATGTGGTTGTATGTTTTTTTGATTGTGAACCTCCTGAATTTTTTAAACTGATTTTTAAAAACTGATTTATGCAACGAATAACTTTAACGTTGTTGTAGTGAGCGAAAACTTTCTTTCCTCCTTTCTTTCCTATAGTTTCAAAATTTTGATTTAATTGAATTACTGTTCCCATTTCCGTATTTTTGTTGTATTACTCTATATATATGTACTCTGTTCAAACTAAAGTTTTTTTTGGAATTGTTTTACTGTTATTCTTAGTAGCTACTTGGTTTCAATAACGCTCGAAGATTAACATACAATTTGAGACAGCTGCAAGGGTTACACACAGGAATAAAATATATGTAGCAAATTCAGTCTTTTCTTGAAAAGGTGCAAATCACTTGCGTTTAAAATAGCGCGTACCTAAAAGTCCGCAATAATCTTACATATCATGAAGGATTAAAAAATGCTGCTCCTTGTGCTTTACCTAGCAGTGAAATGAGCAATTAGGACTAAGCTATCGGCTGTAGTTTACAGGAAAATGAAATCATCAAATTATTTGGGTAGGAAGTAGTAAGGCGGGAATCATTACGTCTTTCCTTTGAAATCATTATAATTTGGGACGTGTGGGAACGTGCGCAGGGAAATCTCATACTGTAGACGCGGACGGACATGGAATTAAGATTATTTAACGGGGATGGATTGTAAAAGGGCATAATATGTGATTCTAGCTCAATTCAACTGGTCAAGGGTATGGCTATGAACATAAATATACTGCACTCAGCTTCTTTCAATGTGAAATATTTGAGCGTTTAAATAACCAATAAGAATGGAGAATCAGTTCAAAGGAAATATTTTCAATTATGAAGTAACGGTACAGTTGATCAGGTATTTAGTAACAATAAGTTATCAAGCTGATCCCATATATTGGCATGAATATTTCATGAAGTATTTTCCATAATTACGCCTCAAGTCCCTCATTCATCATTTATTGTATTGTTAGAAGGCAAGTAGAAGAGTTCTCATATATAGTGTTTGCACGAGTAACCATCCTCTCAAATGAGTTTCATCAACCATTTTTGCTCTGCTACATTTGTTTGAGCTCAATTCAATATATATGCTTTTGTAACCTGATATATAGCGAGTTTAAGACATGTATATTTTTATCTCCGCCTTCCATTCTTCATATCCTCCTCGATTATTTGTTGTTTCTCATTCCCTCATCTTTCTCCCACTGATTAAAGTGCACGTAGTTGGATTTGAAACTCCAAATTCTCCAAATTAATTGTTTCTTTTGTAAACTAATAATAAAAAATGGTCATTTTTGTTTTTGAATTGACAGAGTCCAACGATTGCAAGAACTTTGGGGTCATCCGGTTACAATTGTGGCTCACCGGTCTCCCCGGCATCAGCAAGTGAAGGTCCAGCCGGGATGGACTCGGACGGCTCCGTCGTGGGACAGACAACCGGAGGGAACGGGAATGGGAAGCGAGCACCCAGAGCCATGACAGGTCGTCACGTTCGAACAGGTACAGGTGCTTCTCCCACCACATTACAAACACTTCGTCTGAAAATTGAAGAGCGACAACGAATGAAAGCTCAACAACTCCGCCATGACATCATGCTCCAATCTCATGCAAATAGTAATAAGGGAAAAAATAGCAAATTCATAAAAAAGTTCAAGAAATGATTTTGTTTTTAAAGAACTGACAATTATATTGAGTCGCATCGTAGTTTTTTTTTTAGTAAGCATATAAATACTAAAAAAAAAAGAAAAAGAAAATGAAAGAAATCATTACTAACTTTTGCAATAGAAACTGAGAATACATTCGTATAAGATACTTTTTAACTTCAGCCAGTAATGGAAAATGCATCCCAACTCTTGTTCATGTTTTTTTTATATCATTTTATTACACATAATATTATTAGCATTATTATATTATGATCATTATTAATTACTGTTGTTAAATTATCATTATATTATATTACTATACATATAAGACGGTAACCGTAGATATTGTGAAGATATGTAGCTAGTGAATTTTTTTATATATAAGAAAATAACCTAACAAAGTTTGTTTAAGAAGTACTATAGAATTTAACGGGTGAGTTACTTGTAGACTTTAGATTTGTACGTAGTACTAATTTTGCGAGCATTCCATTTGATTTGATTGAGCACTGTAGAATACAGGGAATTTAGCTAAAAAATGACCCGGCTATAGCAATGTTATCATAGTAATACTGTCATTGCTTGTACACTTTCCAGCAGTGAAAACTATCTTGTCAGATGCACGGTGCCGGGTTTCGTGGCAAGTAGTTTGGGTTTCTATTCAGGGTTGTCCATATATTTATACACAGTATGCATATCGTTAATTCGAAATCGAAATTGTATTTTGGAAGCGCTGGAAACTGACAGTTGGCAGGGAAGTATAAGGTAATGACATGTGGATCTCCCATCCCATACGTATTACAATGCAAACATTGTGGAAGCCCGCCAAGACTACTGTTGAAAAAAAAGGAAACAATAGAATGAAATTGAATCAACTCGCATGTTAGATACTCGTACAGAGAAAAAAAATGTAAAAATGGCGTACCTTAAAAATCAATTGGTGTGTGGTATCGTTAGAATTGGGTAGTAAGTATCCAGTATCCATTAGTGTCAAGCTATTAGATTAGAAAAAAGTATAGGAAACAATTTATTTAATTAGGTACATTAAAATTAGAAGATAAAAATCGTATTTTTAAGGTTCGCTCACAAAGTGTAGCTGAAATTTTCATACAAAAACCCGCAGGAGACCCCTCGCGTAAAAACTCTTGCTTTTTTAATTTATATCAGTGAATTGATTATTCGGACCAGAAGCATCATTAAAGTGACTCCAAAAAAAGAAAACGAACTTATCTCTAATTATAATTTTTTGCTTATAACTTTGCCCAAATTCCCAAAATTATGATGCCAGATTCGAGAACTCTCCACCATTCACCTGTTTTTCGTATTCATAAAAGTTCTCGTTCTTACACATACTCGAGAGTTTCCAAAAATAATGTAATACTCACATTTTCAAAGAAGTCACTTCAATGATGCTTTTGATACGAATGACCAATGGTGTTCCGCGTTGCGAGACCATGCTAAAAAGTGTACTTGAAAATTATGTTGTGCAAAATTTTTTCGTGAAAGCAGGAGTCCTTTCATAATCGACACTTGACAGTTTAGTCAATTTTAAAAAATATCCAGAACACAAAACAAAATAGTAGAATGAATGTATTTTATGTGAGAGAGAGATAGAGAGAGAGAGAGGTGATGGCCAGATGTGAATTCAGATTACCGTGCCGTGTTAAAGGGTAGTCTTCTTTTGTAACAGTACTTTTTTTAAAACTTTGTGGAAGAAAAAAAAAATGATCTTTTGTAGCCTCTACAGTTTAGTAGTTTTTAATTTTTAATTTTTACCTCGCTATTGAAATGGAATCTCAACTACTTTTCTATATATTGCACTCCGTTAAAAAGTAAAGAAGCCGCTCACATCGTCTTAAGGTATATTCCATAGTCCAGTTATCGTTTTATCATCGTCATTATTACAATAAATATAAAGTTGGAGGGGGGAAAACGGGAATCGAAATCCTCTCAGTTGTAGAATATCTACTGTAGCAGACTGTAGATTTAGATGACCAACTAAAACTCTGCGTATTATTTCGTCCATTAAATTAAAGATCTGAAAAAAAAATCTTTCAAGTTTATGTAATATTACGTCGACATATTATTATAGCATAATACAAATATAATATTGTGTTGTGACAATTAAAACATATAGTCAGCAATGTTTTCCTATTTTTTGTTTGTTTTTTTTGTTTGTTTGTTTTTGTTTTCATTTTCATATACACAGAGAGTCTTCAAGTTTAGTGTTTTTATTAATATAAATGTCTAGTACACACACACACACAGTGCTATAATAAAATAATAGTACAGCTCTAGTTCACATGACTAGTGAAAAGGTGCAGCAATAAAATATTATAATAATCGCAAAATAATTTTAAAAAAATTCAGTCTTTCAAATAAAACTTCAAATTATAATTATTATAACTATATATATACAAATATGTAAAGTAACAGAGCTGAAAATATGGAGAAACAAATATTCATCAATTGAAAACGTGTGTGTTAGCGTGCCTTTTCTAAAAAATATAAAAAATATTAGTTGTTTAGTATTTATAAAATGCCAATAGTCAAGTTAAAGAAGAACAAGTCCTATATACAATTGCCAGTGAATTTTTATATAAATTATTATAGTAAATATTAGTTCTATACAAATGAAAGGATATAAGGCCGAGAAATTACTTGTGAAAAAAAATGATAAGAAGAAACGTAAGTAGCTATTGTACTTAATAATACTCGACGACGACGACGAGTCTCGGAACTCTCGTTACTCGTACGCTATAATTCTTAAGATGTCTGTATTTTTGCACTCAAAAAATCACGATCACACAGTATGAATTCAAGTATGATATGATGATAAATGTAATTTTTATTATAGTGACAAACTGTAAAGACTTAAAAAAGAAAACGATATTTTACTTTGTGTCGCGCCATAAGAGGTTGATAAAATATGATGATCCCCCACAGTCTTGTGTGAATTTAGTTTTACTTTATTACTTTGTACTTTGTTTGTTTTTTTTTTAAATAATTTTGTGACTCTTTTTGTATCGTGAAGAAGCGTAATCTCGTAAGTTATATAATTCAGCACTATATAAGTACTATATATATAGTACTATATAGTTATAGTATATATGTCTACATTTTTATATTATTATTACTATACAGTTTTTGTTGAACAATTCAGTATTGAAGCATTTATGTGTAGTCTAATGTTTTTGTTACATTTTTTTAAAGAACATTCCTCTCCAATAATGATCCAAATCCCAATTATACGTACTACAACATACTCGACAAAGCAAAGAGTTATACACAAGCATTATACATAATAAAAGAATATAAGCTTCCATATTCCATAACGCACGCATAAAAATGAGTAAAATCGTACGATTAAAAAAAATACCTATACCCACAATTATTATTGTCTTCGTCGTTCAAACAGTATATATATATATAAAGCTATAGTAGACAAGTAAAAGTAAAAAAAATGTAAAATCCGTCTCAGAAAAAGAATTTAACATTTAACAAAGTTTTAAAAACGTCCATCCAGAAACCAGAACCAGAACCGAACCAGAACCGAACCAGAACCAGAACCAGCAGAGTATTTCAAAACAATTATATATACAATTCAATTCACAGTAGGTTCACGTTACAAATAAGTACATTCCATATCCCTCCATATACTAAAAATAAAAGAATATAATATAACTGAAAAGAAAAAACCTATTTTTATTGTTGTTGATTTTTTTGTAGGGTATATAAACTAAACTTTTTTTTATTGCCATTTTATATTTTACTACTACTACTACTACTACAACAATATATTACACATTTGCCCATACAAATATATGTACTACCTATTTTAGGCTGTAGACTATTGACTATTTTTCAAGTCTCAGAATCTATACAAAAAAACATACATATATATACTACATAGAGCACGGAAGAACATTTATAGGTACTTAAAGTTAATACAAAAATAATATCCAAGCATTAACTATATATATGACATATGGAAATAATGCATTCCTTGCTGTTTTATTATTTGCTACAATAGACTATATAACTATAAATTACATATATAATTATACTATGAATATATTATGTAATGACTGAAGGGACACTGTTCCCCTTCAAATTCCAATACAATTCTGTCACTGTGTAGTGTGAACTGTCAGAGAATACAAGTAAAAGCAGAATAATAATAATTATATATATATAGATTTATACAGATATAGATAGATATAGGAACTTATAATGTAAGAACCTAGTTTTAATTTTGTACTGAGCCCTTAAGTTTTATTTATTATACACACAACAAGAACCAAGCGTTAACCCATTCATTCCTCAAAGTAGTTCTTCTAAATAGTCGTAGAACGTAGTTCGTAGTCGTATTCGTAGTCGTAGTCACTTTCCGTCGTCCACTCGTTGCTTTTGTCGTTTTTTTTTCTTTCCCATATTATTATTAGTATGTCTTATATATGAGAGTGAAAGGCCATATTATACAACTTGTTGAAATACATTCTAAAAAAAGAAAAGAAAAGATGAACAAATAATATATCCACAAAGAGACTCTCACACTCACATACAAATTTAGTATTGTAAAAACAAGGAGTGTGTAGTGTACTATAATTTGTATTACTATTTGGTTCTGACAAGCTATATACTTACACACTATATATATAATATATTATGTACTGTCAAACCTCCTGTCATTATCGTGTAGACTAATGAGAAAGGTATATAACACACGTCTGACTATATAAAAAAACCAATACCAAAATGAAAAAGAAAGTGGTACATTGATGATGATGAAAAAAAATATGTATTTAAACTCCATGACCACGAAAAAGAACTCATCGTCAGACGACAGAGATGGCCCCTGCTCATGAAATTTTTTTGTTACTTGGATGTCAAATTAATTATTAAAAAAAAATATTATGATTAAGTGTTATCATAGTGCATTATTATATATTATCATTATTATTATTGTTATTGAAATGATTTCCTTCGTAAGGAGTAAATTCGCTGCATTTGAATAAAAAAAAATCATATCAATGCAAATTTCTCTCAAATCTCTTGGACATGGAAGCATTACATCTGTCGACATTTTTTTCAAATTTTTTCATATAGCATGATCACCACTGTCGATACCAATACAAGGTAGAAATTCCAAAGTGCAGTAGATATAAAATTCATAATATGCACTCTGTGCATGCATATCCGCAGTTTTTCCAAAATCATAAATCAATACGCAGAGATAGTAGGAACTTGAACCTATTTCCTTCCCTCTATATAAGTACCTATACCTCATTCCTACCTACTACTTTATTATTGAATTAAAGTTCATGTTAGAATTCTACACCAACAAAGTCTGTCTCTGCTGTGTGGAACTCAGAGCTCAATACCTAATTTAGAGAAACCTGTTTCCAAAATTAAAATGGATGCAAAAACAATCGGATATGAAAATCTCACATTGGAATTGATACTACGGGATTGAGAGCATACACATACAAAGGGAATACAGGTACTGCTAATTGGATTATTGGAGATTGGATTGAATATCTCTGGGCGACTTTGAAACTTCATTTGTGTAAAAAGCTCAAAAATCCCCTCATGGATCCTCGATTCGATGCTGTGGATGCCGGCCGATGCCGATGTCGATGTGGATGGTCCACGTAAACGCCAAAGTATAATAATGTAGTCGAGAGAATGAATTTAGATAATGGAATAAACCATGAACATTCAAGGGAAACAATTGGCATATAGGAGTAAAAAGCTGAGCCGTCTCATAAACTATCCATACTTACAATCCAGTCTACACGTGCATCCCTACTAGCTATGAAAAAGGAATCTATCTCTAGGATGGATGAGAGAGAGAGACGTGTAAATACGGGATGCCTATAATCTATCTCCACCTACGAGAGAGAGACACAGAGTCAGACTCAAGTAGGTAGGTACATATTGCATAGGAAAGAAAGGAAGGAAGGAAGAAAGAAAGGTGAAGGCGTATTTTTCTATCTCTGCCCTACAACATGAGCCTCAACATCAACCACAAGATCAAGAACAAGAGAAATAATAAATACGGTTAGATATCTAGAATCGGAATCAAACAGAAAATTCAGAGTTTCTTTCCTTATCACCATAATGAAAGGGAAACCAAAAGTCCAGAGGAGATGTGTGTCTCAGCTCGGCTAGGCGTTCCTGTAGGTACATTTATACCTACCTACCTACCTACCCACCTATATATGTCTACACTTATTCGGTCCTGGTCAGCAGCGAGGTGAGTGTATAGATGCGGAGACTGCACTTGTGGAGCGTCCCTATTAAAGGTGAAATTCTCCTAAGGAAAAAGTGGAGGAATGCAGTCACACAATAGGAGCTGGTAGTTGGCAGTTGGTGTTGGTAGTGATCTCGTGGTCTCGTGGTTACTTTAGTTTAAAAAGTCTACATAATATCCTCGCATAGCAATTCGAAGGTAAAGTTAAAAAGACCAGCTAATATTGGAGACGAAGACACGAGGAAGACTCATCTGGGGGCCAACGACCAGTTAAAGAAGTCAGGTTCCAGAATCCAGATTTGCCTGTTGTTATTTTACAGGAACAAAAAAAAACGACATGAGTAATATAGGCTGAATCTAAATGGTATATAATGTATGTTGAACTTTCAGGAATAGATGATAGTAGTAACATTTCCTCAGCTTCGCCTTCCCCATTGCCATTGCACAGTGTCCGTCCGCCTGAGCGAGAGAGGAGAGTGGATTACAACAGCAAAAGCAACTTAAAATGTAAACCAAAGGGAAAGAGTGAGAAGGAGAGAGGAAGACAGAGAGAGAGAGAGACCAAGAGATCAAACAAGAAAAGAGAATTCATTTGATGCGGGGGAAAAAAATCACCTCAAGATGTGTGTGTGTGTGTGTGTGTGCATTTACAGATATGTGCGTAAACATGTGTGCGTCGGGATATTTCCTCATTTCACTGTGTACGGATATTATTACATGGAGGAGTAGTAGTGTGGATGGACACAAGGCAGGAGACCTACCTACCTACCTGCCCATATTATATAGGCATCTATAGGAACTCTTGGCATTTGAATTAAAGGGATGAGCATTGTAGACTAGTTTTCATGCGTGGATTCTAGAATGATTGTAGGCAAGGCTCGTAATTCCATTTCCATCTCCATTTGAGCATATTATAGCTACGGACAAGCAGGCATAACATACAGGTAGAGAGGGAGAGAGAGAGAGAGCACGTCCTTTTTCATATTATTACAAGTAAAGCAATCTAAAAGCTACAGGTTAATTTCTATCTCTCCACTCTTACACACATCACATCCCATCCCATCGTATGAATTTAAAAGGGAAGGAGTTGCTAAGAAGTCTATAGTGCTCACTCACTCTACTACAGAATAGGCATATCTCCTCTTTACTATGATAGTAGAATAAGTACTGGAGTTGGATTTTTTGGATTTGGATTTGGATTTGAATTTTTATCAAAGGAGAATATTATGCAGAACAAGTGATGAGGCTCATCGCATCATTTTTACAGATATTTTCGACGAGTAGGTACACAGCAGTGTGCAGCAGGTACATTTATTTATTATGTATGCAATGAGCCACATCCATGGCGGACCCATGTGTTTATTTCCTTGTATCAACATTATCCACCACCACCACCACTACCACCACCACCAAACACCACCACACAGATGTAGATTGGAGCGGAGTATTTTCTATTTGGTATTTTGATTATAAGGATATCTGTTCTAATATGCAGATATAGACAGGGCAAACGGGAGGGAGGGAGTCTAAAAATCTTTACTACTATACGACATATACACTGAGTGAGCTAAGCTACGACTACGGCTACGGCTACGGCTACGGGCAAAGTCAAAGCCCTGTTCTTATAATAATAAAGATAAAGCCAAAAACGTAGGTTGTTGGTGGGTAGGTGCCTTGCCACACACAAACACACACATCCACTCGCATGCTGCTTAAACTTGAAGAAAAATCTCTGCACTCCCTTCAACTCAACTTCCATACACACAAATAGTACAAATACAAATAATAAACATGGTATATCCGTAGCTATGGCTATACGTGCCTATCCATCCATCCTCCATCCGATTCCGATTCAGTTTCTACTCTATAACTTTTTGATACTATGTATTAAAGGTAAGTACAGAGTACACGGAACCTCCATTTACTATTTTATTTTCCTCATAATTCATGCATATGTACCATTTCCCTCATTTTCCCACCATTTGCTCCTAACAATAAAATAATTCTCGTCATTTTTTTTGTCGTCTCCATCCATCTATCCATCCACCATCCACACCATCCGCATCCACTTTCATCAAAGGAAATCCAAAGCAAATCAAATCAAAACAATGAGCAGGTAGCTTTATAGAAATGTTAATGTTTACTCTCGAGACTCGAGAGTCTATAAAGGAGAGAAGAGCCTTTTACTATATAGCGGAGGCATGGACGAGAATTCGTTTGATTTGACATTAAGCTCCTACCTATAATACTATACGAGCACTCACTCCACTATTAAACTACCTACCTACCTACCGACTACAGCCTACCAACCGATACTACTTATTTGATCAAACGTATGGAGTAATTATTATGGTTTATGGGCATGTCCCTATGTTCCCTATCCACTATAATCTCCTCCATCCATTTCCCTTTAATTTCCATTTTCTATAGATGTTCATCTCATTCCTATTTGTCAATAATTATTGCTGTGGTGAGATTTAGCGGAGATAGGATGTGAGAAACGGAAGGTTTCAATTTCAATAATAAAATATAGAAGTTAGAAGGCATTTTAAATTATTGAAATATGAGGAGAGGACGACTCTTGTTCTTGTTGGTGTTGTTGTTGTTGTTTTTTTTAATTTAATTTTTACATTTATTTCCATGTACTGAATGGTGGGGAAGGGAATAGCTATTGTTATTTAATTACTCCTTCATTAAAAAAAGGTAAATATCTGTATTTCTTTTTCCTTTTTATTTTATTGGTATTCGTATTGGTTTTGAGTTGTCTTGGTTTCCTATTGCTCTTGCTACTTATATTTTATGTGCTATTCTGTATATGTGATTTTAATTTATCTACCCACATATTTTACTAACATACCTACTATAATATGTAACTCCTACAAGCTATTGCTGAGCAAGTCCTAGAAATTCTAGAGTCCCGGCCAGGCATAGGCGGCATGTCACATCTGAAGTAACTTTTTTTGTGGCGGTGAAATGTCAGTTTTATTAGTTTTAAATATCCGTTGAGTATCTCTGTGTAGATGGGATGGTAGATAGCTTCACTTCTAGCTACACCTTCCAACACCTGTGGTTTGTTTTGATTAGTATATGAGACTAAGGAGGTCCCTGCACACATGTACATATATAGGTAGGTGCTAGATATCTTCCAAACTTCCTGCCTATAGGTATAGGTACTGTCATGGTACAGTACCTACTTATTGTACTCTTCGTATATACATACTGCAGTAGGTAGGTGTGAATGTGTATAGAGTCATTCAAAGATGAGGAGCTCTCGGTGGGGTGAAAGGCTGAACTTTGGAGAGAAAAGAAAGTGATACTAATCTGTATCAAATTGTTTATTACACGCGTCGCAACCTCCTCCTATGAAATCAAAGAGATGATCCTACGAAACCAATTCCCCCTCCTTTATAGTCTCTTCCCTTCCTCTTGTCACTTTGACATTCTTTGAAATTGATTAGCTCCGATATTTTTTTTTTCATTCCATTTCTTACTTATACTTTTAGTAGTTGGAGACTCCTCTGCCTTTTCTGATTTCGTACACACAGCGGATAGATACGGTCATCCTTGTCATTGCCGTCCTTGTTGTCGTTCAGTCAGAGTGATATGTACATACAAAGGGAAGGGAGGACTGATCGAGACATTTAAATTTATTTTCTTTCAACATTTTCCTTTTTGCCTGGATGACATCTTATAGAGGAGTTCTATACACACAATGTGTATTGTTGTATGTGATGGCTTGGCATTTGGCATTATTTGAATTCCCTTGTTTAGGCAAGAGACAAAAACTAGGGCTAAAATGCCACAGGAGCTCCAAGGTACTAAAGATGTTTGCTCTGTACGATAAAAGCCACAAGTCAGATAAAAAAAGCAATTAATTCTAAATTTTAGAATACAATTATTCATTTTATATAGGTGCCCTGACTACTATAGGTACTTACACTTCTCCCAAATTTCCAACGTTCCAACAGAACAACCTTCTAACTACCTTATTCCTAAATGCATGTACAACTAGAACTACATACTTCTCCTGCTTCGTCTTTCGCTCCCTCAGATAACGTTTCAAGATAGTCATGCCCCATAATCTCCCAAATAAAAGCCAACTTTGTCTCATTTTAATGTCTGCCCAAGTCCGCTATGTATGAACATGGGATGAAAGTGTAGTAATGGTCAAGATATGACGACAACAACAGAGTCAAAAGATCCCCGACACGAATTATATAATAATATAAATTGTAATATTAATAATCATAAAAATGTACAGGAAAAAAAATGCCATGAACTCTGAACTGGAGGTATATATATTAATTGGATTGTATGTAATGTGTTTATCACTATCTTGGGTTTAGCGCTGTGTACAAATATTGTGTTTCATCATACATGGAAAACATTTCTACAACTTGAATAATCTTGACAAATGAAAAGTTGAATGTTCAAAAGGTCGTATATGTTGGTAGGTATATGGAGAGTGGAGAGTGTTATAGAAATTCTAAGAAGGCATTTGAAGGAGATTCTCATTTGCAATCACAATTCACAATTTTTTTTTTGCGATGGAATAGCTGTAGATATTCTGTGGACTATAATCCATATTTCATACCTAATGCCACTGCCACTAGCACTTGCTGTGAATGTTGTGTGTATCTCTTATACCCTTTTGCAACATACGTATTTTTTTTGTAGTAAGTTTAAAATGTTTTCACAAATACATAAAAAGTTGTTATGATTCTGAAAGGAGAAAGAAATATTTTATGCTGCGTGCTGTATGCAATAGATAATTAAGGAGCATTGTTAGTGCAGAAGCTTTAAAATATAGATTTTCATATAGGTAAATAGCAGCATACATACTTGTGTTTGCTATGGTTAAGTTCGTAATTTTAATAAATTCTGTAACCATTGATCGCATTCTTCTCCAGCTCCGCTTAAGCGAATTCCGAATTATGCAGATTAATAACAGTTTTTTGAATTTTTTCTCGGCTTTAACCAGTGGCGGATCCAAAGGGGGGGCTAAGAGACTTTAGCCCCCCCTAAGAGAGACCTTTTTAACATTGCGGAGATAGGAGCGGCCATTTTTCAATATGGCCGCTTAACATTATTAGCCCCCCCTATGACAAAATCCTGGATCCGCCACTGGCTTTAACAGCGTTTAAAAGTCAAAGTTTTGAGGCACTGAGAAAATTTATTTAATTAATTGTAAGTCAGTAATCCAATGTATTGAATCATTTGTAATGCAAGTGACGAGAAGTAGAAAAAAAACATACAGAAGTCTCAGGGAGAATCAAATCTTAGGGAAATGAAATGCATTGGCATCCAATTCCAGTAGTGCTTTTATCTGTAGAACAACTCATTATAAGTGGGCTGGATACCGTAATTAAACTGATTGGTAATATCCCCCAACGTATTCGGTTTCTTTTTTTATAGCAGGCTTTTTTACAGATTAAAAAGAATGAAGTAAATGGATTAAAGGATGTATAATAGAAAATACCGTATTTTTTCTTATAGTAGGCGGGTCTCTATATTAGTAAGCGTGACTCTAATAGTAGGCGGGGGATCCACGCCTGAGTTTGAATAGTAGGTGGGGTCTACTGTTAGGGAAAATACGGTAACATATTTGCACGGAAAACTTTGAATCTGGTCTGAACTGGACGCTTAAGCCTATCAAAAATATAGCGACTATTTTCTGTTCGATTTCTTGTTCCCGCTTCTCCTTCGTAGGTCAGTGGAATTTGGCTGGTTTTGTTTTGGGACTGCGGCATAAATAAAATTAGGATTTTTCCATTTTTTTAAGATCTGTACAGTGCACCGTCGATCCCAATATACGTAATAGGTTCTTAACTTAAATGCCTAACCAACCTATAACTATGTAAAAGTACCTGATAATTGTGTTTCTCTGTGCCCCAATCCCACCCCATTGACGGCAATTCTGACATCCCACTCAAGGAAACCAATTACTAATCGTAAGTAAAATTCTAGAAATTACTTTTTAGATAATACTCTGAAGATCACAAAGCAACAAGATTGATTGAAATCGGACAGAAGCTGGAACTGGCGGAGCTTATAGCGTGGCAAAATTTTAAAAATTCGTTATTTTTTCATTTAGGCAGGCTGCCGTCAACTCATGGCGCAAAATGCACTCGAGTTGCCACACTATTTGTTCTCACAATGGTCCAAAGAAACGTTTTTAGCTAACTTTTCCTAGAATCCGTAACCCGTGACATCATCATAGTAATTAAGTGGCGTAAAGGATTGTCAGCCCTCTCGTTTTTTTCTATCCACATTTACAAGTAGCTTCAGAATCAGAACTATGCAAGCAGATTCTGAGCACCTATTAAATTTATTTATAAATATTTCTGAAGCCGTTGTGACTGACTATATAGTGGGCCCGATAAGTTAGCAGGTGTCTAGCTAAATATGCTTAAGAAAGTAGCGGCTACATGAAGGTACTATATATATGAAGCAAAATAGTTACCCACCATGTATCCATGTATCCAAACTCGATCAATTTCTAATAAACTTGACGCTATCAAAATGTACCGACTTATTTCAACTAAAAGTTCCTGCATTGTTAATGTTATTGTTGACCGACTGTAAAGGACGTTTAAAAGACATAATGAACGATGACGTCCACCAGATACTACTATGTATATAAGCCTATATGTAAACATGCTATGTCGATAACCTGCCCAGTTATGTACAATGACTTTGGAATTCTTCCTTGCAGTTTGGATCAACTACACCACTACATGCACTGGCTGAACCACTTTTAGCTGTAAGCAGGGCTAACTATTCTACACCTAAGTCGTAAAGTTCAATAAATAAATTAAATTCATTAAAATAGACACACACAGTTCATCTCGTGAGGTGGGCTAATTTTATAGGCAGAGTCATCGGCAGAAAACGAGTACGAAAAATAAAATTATTTTATTACGTTGTCATACCTTACCTTGCATGATTAAACCTCTGATGTAATTTATTGTGGGCAGTTTTTTTTAAGTAGCCGTATAGCCATGCACGACAATGTATAATTCACTTAAAAGTTAAAAATAGCATATACGAGCAAAACTGCTGGAAATGTGTACATATCTGTATGACTACATAATTGTGTATATCTCTGCACATTTAGCATTCCTAGAAAGATAAAACACAGAACACAACACAACATAACACCTGAGCAACTGAGCACCAAAAACTTGTTTACCTTGATGAAAATGAAAAAATCAAAGACATCCTTTACTACGACAACTACTATACACAGACTAAAACGAAAACGATGATGCTTGTAAACTGCTAGCCGTCATTGCGGCTGCGGCGGTATTAAGAAAAATAACAACAAGAGAAACAAGACAATAGACAATGAAATGGAAACACATTTTGCAGTCATTATATACAATGGTGGATCCTCATCACAATTTACATTTTGTTCGGATTTCATCTATGAAAGTCCCTATTCCTCCTACATTTTCTCAAGCCGTGATTTATAGGCTAAATATGGTCAAGATTTAACTCCAAAAGTTCAAGTTCACAAAAACATCTGGTGGATGTCCAGCCAGTACGCTTTATTTTTTTGCTCACTCAAATAGCATCTAAAATCAAAATCAACTTTGAATAAATCAACATTCGAGTGCAAAACATGTATGCACGTATACACGCGAATATGTATAGAAACCTACAGTAGTCTGTCTTGTTATTCTTTCGTGTAAATTTTAGTTCTGGCATGCAGTAAGAATTTTGAATAAACTAGTATCTGCATATATTTTCTAAATTAATGTCTAATCTAATATTACACATTATATATAGCTTTAGTATGGGCAATTCTATTCTTCGTACAAGTTTAGACGCTATTATAAATCACCCAAATTACCATAGTATGTCCAGCAGCGTGACTTTGTCAGAATGCCTAATTCATCATACTAACTTGTCTACGAACTATAGTCAAATCCGAACCCCGTGCTATGTGGTATACTATACTTAACTTAGAAATTGCAATTCTACTTTGTATTATAAGTTATAAAGGCTACTGCGTATGAAATATCATGAGTATATCAGTATAGTTACATATAGTTATAAGTTTTAATTTCAGTTCTACTGATTAGCAGAAATGACAATTTCTTTTTATACTTTACGTGTAACAGTATAACGGCAACTGACTATAAGCACTTGAAAATTGTAATTTTGCCCATCTCATACAAACAATCTAAATCATTGCATAAAATTAGACTTTTCCCATGACCAATTCTGGTTCTCAATGTCAATAAGCGACATATTTTACATGATTTTGAAAATTTCCTTTAAAAAATCTAAAGCCATATCTCATTTATTTTGCCAAGTTTTAACAACGCTTAAATTTCTAATTCAAGTAATACTATTTACACTCGAAAATACTAATTATTTTTATTTTTAGGACACATAGGTACAGGCAAACGTAGGGCAAGATTAAATGGTTAATTATTACCGACACTGTCAGCGTAATAATACGCAGTCAAAATAATGACACTCCAATACTTTGATAAGCTGCACTTTTCATCAGGGAATACAATGGACACTGACATATTGCATTGCGTTCTGAAAGACACGAAACCTATATGAGTTGGAGCTGTAAAAAATGATTTGAAAGCTGAATGATTGTTTTACATGAGAGCCTATAGGTAGGTATGTACCTACCAGTGGTACTAGTATGTTTGAAGAAAAGAGTAACCCTGCCCAGTGTCCATCAAATCATTGAGGACCCTCTTATTTTGTCAGCGTGTCATTTCCATTATCAGACTAGCACTGCAGGTCTACATTGTGCGGTGTGATTGTGTGATTTATAAATAAGCCTATGATAAGAGTATGAAGGTTCGTTACATCACTTTTGGTTGTCTCATCAAACAAACAAAACAATGTCTTATGAATACATACAATAAATGGGCATTTATGGGTATTGTACACATACTTATTATAGTAAACTTTTACAGACATTGGCATCGGTCTTCGCCTTCGGTTTGGCCATTAGGCGACTCACGGGAGAAAACCGTTTTGTCTTTCGACACTATAGAATATCATATTATAATAATAATGTTTGAATTTATTCATTAATTGTTTGTAAATCAATTTGGCCTCAGCATTATAAACTAGAATTTAGAGTAAAGCCACCATCCAGGTTCGTTAGTGCAGGCATAAAAGGTAGGGATGAACTGGCAATACGAGCAAATCGGCCATATCCCCAGGGAAAATGGTATAGAAAACAAGTATTGACTGGAGGAATCTCCCACGCGTAGAAATGTTAAATTAAATACTTGCTTACTTAAATCTTTGTGATTACACGTTAAGCCTAACGTTCATATTTAAGTTATTTTTTTTATTAGCTATTTAATTTTTCTGTAAATTACTGCTAAACTAATTCAATAATATATACGAGAAGTTAAATAATTTAAAAAGTTATAAAATTTCATCCTGAAATTAAAACCTAAACATCGCATCGGTTGTTACATTACTCCCATCCTCAGAACTGATAATAACGCTTTTACCGGATTAAAATAAAAGACAACTTTATTCAAAAATAAACTTGACACTGTCCTCCAATGAGGATAGCCTAAAAGACTCAGTATACGT